>UCOJ01001132.1:0-42509 GCA_900474305.1 Cecidostiba fungosa | reverse complement strand
TGTTTTGTACACGCTGTCTCTGCGCGTCATTCACATTCATGCTTACATTTATACATATACAAATATCGATGCATACTCAAATATTCCAACTCATTAACTGATTTCATCTTACTTGGTTTCACGCTAAATTTAAAAAAAAAAATTGTTTCGTAAAGCAATTTTTCAAATTCTATAGAATCACTTTTAAATTCAATTAGAATGAATAACTACAGTAATAACCATCAAATGATGTTTATTATTGTAGTAAAATATACCGTATATATCGAAGCCACATAACTATATAGAACGGGTTAATTAGTAAACATTGTATTCAAAGTTGTGCTTAAGGGGTTGCCTTATCGATAAGCTAAGTATACAAAGTTTAAGTAAAACCGCATCTAGTTAAAAGTGACTCGACGTTGCAATTCGTTTTAGGTCTCATTAGGCGCGCACTTGGAAGCTTCGAGTACGTTTTCGTATTGCGCAGAAAGTTGCGGTCTCAAAATTCCCACCGGAATGCAAAAAATTAGGGCAGTCCCAGCTCAGGTTAGGTAGCGCGCGTATAAACTGCGCACCATTTCGTGATAATCAAATAAACCTTATACGACCCTCATAATTTTCCGTTTATTTCACTCTGATGTTAGGCGTCATACGGCCACAAGAGCAGGCAACAATGTGTAATATCGTTATAAAAATCGATCGTCATTTTTAAGTAATTTTAATAGAACATCATTTGATTGATTCAAAAAAAATTCTATCAGCTTGATGTGCTTCCTCCTTTTTTGATCTTCTTCTTCTCAATTTGCATCTGATAAAACCTAAAGTGTATAGCAATAATAGCTCCGAGAGCCATTGTTCCAAGTCGATAATTATATTTTTTTTTTTAAGTCCTAGCACGTAGAATTATTAGACAAAGAAAGTCATAACCCACCCCTGCACACGTCTAATTCGTATAATTAATCGTCCTGCTGTAGCGAAGTGAACGCGCACGAGACAGTCGTTTCGCTCGACGAGTGTGTTTGTCAGTATTGATCGCCACACGCGGCTACTCCACTGCATCCAGTGCAGCACTAGCTCGTTCGACGGCTCGTCACGTTTAAACGTTCGTATAAATAAAAATTTAAAAATACAATGTCATCGAGCTGCTCCGGTATTGTTCATGCACTTCAAGAGTACGCGTTAAATAAATAATGCCTTAGAGCCTCTGAAGGTTGATTGAAAGTGTATCTATTTTATTCAATATACAGAGAGTAATAAGAAGAACGCGATGATAAAAAGTTTGATAAAAAACTACCCTGTATACTTGTCTGTGTTAAATACATTAATCAAGATCCGCACAATGACAGGAGGCTGCGTGAAAACGATGCGTCAGAAAGTTTGCGGCGACAGACTGCACGGGGACCGTTGCAGTCTTATCTTTCGCACTTAAACTAATTGAAATCAAGCCTCTCTGTCGTAGACATGCGTATAATGCTTCGTACATAATTAAGATGGGGTTTCTAATTACTTGTTCGAAATTATGGCGTTGTTCTAATAAGAGCGAGGACAATGTCTCAGTTTGACTTTTTATGAATTATAGTATACTTATAAGTCATTACAAAATGAGCTAGCTTCATTTATCATTGCTTGCAACGCACTTTCAAATATGTATTACAGCTATTTAACTAACAAAACTTGACGATTTTAAATTGATACGTTATTCATATCATGCAATGTTTACTGTTGTTATCATTTTGACTATAATTTACTTCTTTACCGACAACTACATCTCGGTGTCGATAAGTTATCGGCCAGCAGTCTGCGAAACGCTTGCTGTTATGATGAAAAGATGTCGCCACTCGATACATCCAATTTTTCAACAACAATTTAAAATAAAGTAAAAACAGAATATACACGATTGTCATATCGCGATACAAAATCGAGCTTGAAAATTAACTCGCCTCCAAATTATTAAACGATTTTATTTGAAGATTATTATTCGTTGTAGTACCAGCATATCGGATATAAAAAAAAGTATTGCACTGCGAGAAGCAAACTTACGTAAGATCAAATTTTACGTAACCTTGTAGAAGCAGCAGCAGATACGCGATCGAAGACTGCACGGGCCGATACAGAAAATTGTAGTTTTTTTTCAATCTCTTGCGCTCCCTCGACGTGGAAAGGCGCCAGTATGGAGAGTCGCCAGTCTAAATTGTATTTAAGTCGATTGCATTATTCCCATTTGGGCTGCAAGCCAGGCCCCCCGGTATACGATTCTCGAGTTGGTACGGGTCTCCGTGTATGCTTGTCTGCGGTGTACAATGTCTCTATCGTTTTTCTCTCGCAACTTTTGCCTAATGCGACGATTTTCAGTGATCGATACGTCCATTATTACTATTCCCCCCCCCAGGAATAAAAGTTTTCCAAGCTATCGGAGGGAAATCCAATAATTATACCCAGGATAAAATGCAATTTCACGAGCTCCAAAGTTCACCTCACGAGTTCCCAGAAAACGGCTCGAAAATCCATAAAACAGCATAAACTGCAAATTATACGCATGAATATAAAACGTCGCACGTAGCTTTCCCTCCGCGGATATCGATCACGTCTTTTTTTTCCTTTGTCCAATGTAGAGCCAAGCATTGAACCCTATAGAAGTAAGTAGCTAAAACCAGCCCCATAATAATACACGACACGCGAGTGTCTATATCCCATAGACGGACTGCACACAATACTTTATTATTACCTTGCAGCTATACCGCGATGATATCTATACCGGCGTGTAATGCTCGGTATCGCTGCAACGCCGCGAGGGTCGTGTGGGCGCCAGCGAGTCTGCGGCCGGCGTCTTTCTCCCCGAGGCTCAGGTGCGCCCATATGGCTATGGTATATAGCTAGACGCCCTTTTCCTTCAATTATTCAGATGAGCCGTGTGCTTTTTATTGTGTTTTTCGGGAGAAGCAAGGGTCGCGCCCCGAGGAGAGTGAGAGACTGACGTTAAGTATTCAGTGCTTGGGATTGAATTGGTAGACTGTTGGTTTGGACACGGGGATGCATTTTATTTTCTTTGTGTATAAATATATAGGCTGGATTAATTTAAAAGACAGGGGCGCGTTGGAAATTGAATTGGACGCCGCGGTGTCTTGGAGAATATATGTATTCCTGCAGCTTCGAGTTGACATTGGCAATTCAGGCTCGTCGAATTGCAAATTTGGAAATATATTTTATTTCAATTGTAAAGCAGAAGAAGAAGAAGAAGCTGTGGCTGCGCGAAAGGTCAAAACAGTCAGCTCGATTTGCTCTTAAACGAGAGCCTCTTTCTAACTTTGCATTTTCGCAATACTAATTATAGCGATAGATAAACTCGACAGCGCGGCTGCAGCAGTGAAAAACGAAGCGCACGAATCATTGCCCTCCTGACCATGGTACACTTTTCCCCCGCGACAATAGTTTCACAAGTCGAGGCTTTGCGCGCGCGTACAGCCGGAACCCGCACTTTGCTTAAATCTTAAGAAAAAAAAAATGCAAAAAAGTGTATTGGCTGTAGGCAATAGATAAGCCAACGCAAAAAGTAGGTATATTTTACTCTTCGGTATTAAATGTCGCGAAAATATACGCTTTTATTCAATGTCCGAGCAAGGTTAGACGCTCGGCGCGATCGTCTTGCGCGTTACGCAATGCGAATTCCTGTTTTGTTGTTGTGGGTATAACCGAGAGTCGTCGTGGCAGGTGTCGTTCACGATTTTTTTCGTGATCGTGCAGCTTTTCAATTCAGGCTCTTTGTCATTGGATCCTTATTGCTTTTTCTTTGTGTCTATTTTTTTGCTGACTTTATAGTTGAGCTCTTGTCTCTTATGGATAGGAATATACTCATACTAGAATCAAAGTTTTGAGATTCGAGCAGAAAACAATTACTCAGAGCGAGTAATCTGCATATACGTCATTGCGTGTTTTCCAAATAAGAAAAATATTGCAATCTATTATAGCCGGGAGCACAGTAGCTTTCTCCTTAATATCCCTCCCACTCGATTAGTCACTCTAACGTGTTTACTCGACCTTTAAACGCTTTATCCACTCAATAGGCAATTTAAGTATACACAATCGGCGCTTATAGGCTCGTCTGGCTCTTTTGACGCGTTGCGAAACCCTACAAGCAGAACGCGCTCGAATGCTTATCTCTTTCTACGAACAATTTCTTTTCGAATCTACGCGGGAAATGGGAAAGTCACTCCTATATAATGATGCGACTTTTACCTTCATCGAATTAAATCGAAAATTTTCAAGCGCATATTACTAAAAATAGCAATCCTCTCTCGTGACAGCATCGTCTTCAATAGTTTCAATTATTCAATTATACCAAGGCGTTAATTGATCGCAGAGAGGTCCATTGAGTCATCGATAAATATCTCTCGTTTATCGGATAATAAACGAAAATGGCAAATCTATTTTTGTCGAAGTAGCATCATTTTTCGGATATAATAAGCCGTTCGCGCTTTATATTGGCCGCGTATAACGCTCTCCGCTAATTATTCCTCGATCGAGCCGAGCAGCTGATGCAGTGCACGCATAGCATCAGGGCCCGCGCGACGACAGAGGAATCGGCCGCTCACAGTCGTCCGGCCTGAGCTAATGAAAATAGCGAAGGTCCGAGCTTAGCTCCCGAACACTTTTATCCCGAAAAAGAGGCTGCAGTAGCACAGTGTGCGGCCTGCCAATTTCTAAGGTGCATCTCGTCGCGCCCGCTATAAGCCATTCTCTCGTCTTCTTCTTCTTCTTCTGCTATATACTATCTTCTCACAGGTGTATTGTGTATTATATAAAATAGCTCGGCCACGACACACGCAATGTTTCGGTTGATTTCTTGGATTTTTAGCGGACGCTTATGTTTACCTTCCATTTCCGCGTAATACAGGGATACACGCATCACCTCGACCTCCAAATGTTTACGTCGGTCAAAGGTATATAAAATGCCCTCCGCGAATTACAGAGCCCCCATCAGCAGCTCTTACTCATCCGTCGTGACTCAAATTTTCCCTACATATATACACACAGCCTTCGTTATATCACACACACATTAGAAGCGCATCGCACGCACGCGTACATTATATCCAGTAGCGTATCCACGTCGCAGTACAACACTGACATTAGGGCCCCGTCACACAGACTGGACATAACAACAACAACAACAACGACTACGACGACGAGTCATGCGCGCAGTAGCGTACCACCTCAGGCAGAGAGCATCAGCATCACACACATCAGAGCCTGCTGAGCATCGTGTGGAGGGGAAGCTCGTCGCTGCTGCGATTGCCCGCACATATACACTGACGGCGGCGCGAGCCTTCCCCCGGGTCGATAGAGCCGCGCAGCAGTCCTCCTTTCGACGCGCCACGAGACTGCTCGTTCTTTCTCTCTCTCGCACTCGCGTGCACATATACATACCTTACGCTTTTCCACGTTTGTTGTCGTCTTCGTCGATCTCTCTCCCTCCGCCATACAGAACCTTTGGAAACACGTATATATACTTAACGCGGGGGAAAGTCAAGAGAGGCTATCGCAGTATATACCTACTACAGTGCTGTGTGGACAGAGAGAGAGAGCGCACGAGTCGCTCCTGTGAACGCGTTATCAGCGAGCCGACTCTCCCTCTCTCGAGCGGTATATCTCGTTGAGAAGGCTCCAGCTAGGAGAGACAGATCTCAGTCGGCAGTGGACTTCTGCGCGGAGAGTACCACCGCTCGCTCGTATTTACAGTGTGCTTCTCTTCTTGTATAAGTAACAAGTGCGCCGGGGGTGTGTATACGTACGAGAAAAAGTGCATATAGCTTTGTGTGACAAAAGCAGGACGACGACGAGGTTTATACAGGCGTAGTATATATAGTATAGATATATTACGAGATCATGGACGGACCGGCGTGCACCAAGGATGCCAACTCCTGCAAGAGGCCCGGAGCTTCGCTCTGGACCATTTTCCTGCCCTGTAAGGATATCACTTATTTTATATACATACGCGCTGCAGTAACACACGTCACAGTGATGACTCGGCACGATCTCTCTCTCTCTCTCTCTCTCTCTCTCTACGTTGACAAACGAGCGGAATATTTTATACGCGTAGCATATATAGAAAGTGGCTCGTATTTGCATCGGCGAAAGCTAATCGTTCGTTATAAACCCGGGCAATTTCCGAAGGCTCTTCTCCGGGTCAGGTTCATTGCGGCATCGCCGCCCGCGCATACAAGCCGGGGGAGAGTCCATTCTTCCTCCGACGCGAAAAGCTCGACTTGCGCGTTCTATACCTCGGTGTGTAACCGATGTGTTTTTGCATTTTTTTTTTCAATGAGAAAGGGTCTAGTTTCTACTCGGGAGCGTGGAAAATGCATGCTTTCTGAACGCGCGCGCGCGGGGGCTTATACGCCATTCTGGATAATAGGCGGGAGAAGGAGGTGGTTGTTATATACGCGGCGCCGCAAGTTTCGATCGTTGCGCTGCAGGAAATATAGGTTATCCGCGACGCCGTTAGGTGTGGCTAACGTTGGCGAATATATTTTTTCTCGAAATTTGTTGGTGGAAGTGTTTCTACGATCCCGAGTGTATTATATATGCCGTTACTTTTCAAATATTCTCTTTTCACGGTCGACTTGAATTAATGAGTGGATTTCAGGTTTTCAATCGTAAAACTTTCCAGTCAGGATAGGATCGCTTCCATCAGTCGCTCGATCGGAAATCTATATACAAGCGTGTGTGGCTTTGCTTCGAGCGATAGCCGCAGACCAAAACACAACGCGCATGTGTATACGTCTCTAGAACATTAAAATTCATGCACTACACTGCACTGTACTGCAGAGCGTTGGGGGCATTAATAAAACTCTGAGAATAGGGAAAGCGCGGCTCTATTGATTCTCGTTACTTCCACGGACAAAGAAACTAATCCATCGCGGCGCATCAGCAGGAAAACAGATAATATCCAGTAGTCTAGCTTCTGCTTGCAAATTTCTACAGCCTCTCGAGGTGCAGTATATAATCCACAGATT
Organism: Cecidostiba fungosa; assembly: GCA_900474305.1. NCBI lineage: Eukaryota > Metazoa > Arthropoda > Insecta > Hymenoptera > Pteromalidae > Cecidostiba > Cecidostiba fungosa. The sequence continues at coordinate 35,520 of UCOJ01001132.1, read as the reverse complement.
CAGCAGTGGCAAATCGCTCGGCTGAAAATCAATATATGCAGCTCGTCGAAGCTCAGCTAAATAAATCGGCCCTAACGAGCTTACGAGAGCGCCGGCAATCGTTTCGCGCGCTCGCGGATTATGAAGAATTCAAGTGCACTGCTGGCTTTTCTTTCTTTCTTTCTATATACCTAATACCTGATGTGTGCGGATGGAACGTGTAGGTTATGACGTAGGCATGTGTAAAGACTCGGAATATAGAGAGAAAGAGCTTTTTCCACGTCGGGCAGCGGCGAAGGGTCAACGACCCCCGGCCGGCCTTCCCCCGGCTGTGAGAGTCGTCGCTGCTGTTCTGTGTATAGGTATAGTGCACTAGACTACGTGACCCGGAAACTACCAGGGAGTCAAAGCTACTTCCCAAGTCAGATGTGATATTCGAGGTGATCTTGATCGGTTTTTTGAGTGGCTGTCGTTAGGTATCCTTGTTCGAATTATTGTTCATACATATATCGTGTTTGTGGAAAATTGTGTAGCCGAATTGATGTTTGATGTCTTGTTTATTTTGATTTCTCATTGATAGGAGTTATCTGTACTCCCTCAAGTTTTTTTATGGAATTTTAATGATCTAGAAAGAAATAATTAACCTGCAGAGTGTACTTTACTTCAAGTCTGACTTTTCTATCCAAGCTTTCGTTTTTCTCGCGGGAGCGTTGACTTCTTCAATGGGGGTGTATGCGACTCTGTGATTCACCTCGAAGTATATGAACGACCCCTTGAGATTTTGATCGTCTTTAGGGATTTTACGTGGCAGCAGCTGCTCCTGCTTCTTCTTCTTCGTTTCATTCGTTAATTCCGAGTTTCGTATTTTATTCAGCGGATATCACTAAAAAATGTATATTGCGTAATTAATGGGTCGTTACATGTTTTAGAGTGTACACAAGGGAATTGCCGTTTTAAGTATCTCGTTTCAACGTCACTGATTTTTTTTATCTCTGGAGTATAACGGAGATAATGTCAGATTCGTGGATACGGAAATCTAGAATACATCTATAAAGTTTCTCGAAAAAAATAGTGGTTCTATTCAAATTTTCACATTGTAAGGTTCGACTGCAAGAAAAACTTCCAGCTGCTTATATTTCTGCAATAAGCTATATACTTTTTTCTCAAGTGCCGAAGAATCACAAGCTGCCACGCCGAATTCGATTTTATCTTATACCTGATGTCACTCTTCATACCGATATTCAATACTTTATCCTCTTATATGCTCGCCGAGCAGTGTGCTGCTGCCCGCTTCGATTGCGCAACGCTTGCTCGCCGTGGACTTTGATTATGAATGTCATTGAACTAACGAGATGAAAAAAAAGGGCAACCGCATCGTCCATTCCCCCCTCTCGGTTCATATACTATATACTTTCGATGAACTCCTCGCGTGTGTACTTGTGAAAAACTTGCTCGAGCAAATGCAATTATATCTATAGACCGTTAATTGCTTGCAAAAATAGACTCTTTATCGTGAAATTATCTCTTAGTGTTTCATGGTGTCGTTGATAAGAGACACTTTTTTTGTAAGAATGTACTTGGACTCTTTTCGTAAAATTTTATAATACATATTTAGTTGTAGGTGTATTTCAATAACCCCATCTGTCGAGTTTATAACTTGAATTTATTATAATCATGAATCAAGGCGTCTCAGAACTACCGAAAGTAATATATCATCCAGGCTTGTTTCATTTTATCTCAGCAAAAACGTATATATCATGCAGAGCTCGTGTAATATACTTGGATCGATAGCGTGTGTTTGATTTTTGCCAGACTATATAGTACAGAGTTTGAGCTCTCACTTCTACTGCTGACAATGGTCGGATTTTACGCCTCTTCGGAAACAGCAAAGATTATATCGGCGGTTGTCGCTGATGGCTTTTCATTTCTGGTGGATGGAAAATCGATGTAGACCTACATAGAAAATGATTGATGTACGAATATTTAACAAGTGTGTTCGATAACGAATTAGGATTTTTAAAATACAAACTTAATGATGCGATAGGTTGTTGTTTAACGATCCACGTATGCATAGATATGTCTCTACATCATCCCGATATTGCTGCAGCACTTAACCTTGATTTTTACCAAGATGCTTTTGTACATTTCTCAAAATTATCGAGTACTAAAGTTCTTCACTATTCTGTTGTTATAAAATAAATAATCACATCTTTCACACAACATGGAGTTAACCAAAAAGGATACACGTATGTAATAGTATATTACGTACCTGGTGCAGGAAAAGTGATTTGATGAAAGGAGCAGTTTGCGTTTCGTTAAAAGACTTTTTCTGCAGCTGTACCTACGATATTTTACGTTCTTCTAGCCGAAAATAATCGCAGAAGGTGCGTTTTTGAGGTTAAAAGAACGTTAAAAGTAAAGTATTCCTTAAAATACGAGTTTTGCGTAACATAACGCCGCAAAATTTTCCTCCATTTATTTTTAATTAAGATAAAAAATTCACTGACAAAATATCAAATCACTCGATTGCCAATCTTTTGAATAGGTATTATCAAAATTATTTTGCATCCGTGATATCAGGGCGAACACGATTGCCACTTTCGAGGTTAGTCGATGAAAGATATCAACTTCAACCAAAGATACCCATTATTTTTAAGCGAGACAAATTTTTTTCTTAACTTATTAGTATCACACTTTTAAGAAATTTGGACAAGCACGTACATTTTTGAAATTTCAAGCCATCGTTGCATGCTTGCTACTGTTGCTATTAGTCGAAATCTTCAACACGCCATTCATGCAAATTCGTTCACGCAAATTATGCAAAGCATCCACAAGTCTGATCGAATCACCTCTTTTCGTTTACACTACACCGGAACCAGTTTTTGCTTCTCTCACTTTGCGTAAAATTGAGTATTCATCAACAAACATGATTTGCCTTTATGATAAATTTGTGCAAATATTGCTTGCGATAAAAAAAACAACTAAAAAATAAATATCTTGCGCTAAAAAAATTTGACAATTCCTGTTAATGAATATTCAAAAACGGCACAAAAATCATCTCCCATTTACATGTAACATAACGAAGTGAATATTGTGAAAAATGTCAAGCATAATATTTCAAAATGAAATCATCGTTGAGTCTTGAACAGCCATTGTACAGAGCATATATGTATAGCTATCAGAGTACAAAGTAATGATGAAAATGACGCTACAAATTGGCAGAGTCACTTCATGTTGCCGCCTCACGCACGTACACATGCACATTTCAACTTACACATGCATCGTATAAATACACAACTACTGCGTACTTGACACAGTCAGTGCAGTAGTCGTGACGTCCCTGAACAATATGAGCAGGAGAATATTGATTCCTTCTCTCTCTCTCTCTCTCTCTCTCTCTCTCTCTCTCTCTCTCTCTCTCTCTCGCTCCTTTTCAGCGTTTTGTCTCGCTTATTCTCTTTCTTCGCATCCTCCCCACCATCCTCTTGGTATTTAGAGCCGCCGCCTCTGACACATATATGTATCACGCGTCTATATAGGTACAAGCTCCAACTAAGAGCCATCCGGCAGAGCATTTCCACGTTGTGCACTGCACCGCAGCAGGTTTCAATGCATCACGGCTATACTCATTATCTTCCGTTTTACGCTGCGCGTTCCTAAAGAGAGAGAGAGACGAGCCGATCTCCACGAATATTAGACGCGATGCCGCAAGGAAGATATCGACTTTACGCGCGTTTTTGTTTTTGCCTCTCAATTAAAAGTTTTCGCTCGAGATTCACGTAACGAGTTCGCGAAAACTTGCAGGAGAGATTTCTTTTGTTGAGTCGGAGGCGTTGCATACACTTAACGTTGCACCATCAGCGTGATGTGTAATTTATTATTGTTCACTTTTTTTGTATCAACAAAATGGTCGTACATCAAGTTTCATGCCTGATATGTTATATATAATAGAGCTATTTTTGTTGAGATAACGCGAAATTACCCAGCACTCATTGAGCAGTGCAAAAAATATATTTGAATAACTCTATTTCGGTTTTACGATTCGCAAATATTGTTCTAATAAAGCCAGATGCGCAGACGACTTTGCTGAGGTGGAATATATTATATAAAGAATTCTTCGGATTTTGAAATCGAAATTCAATGCAGTTTATTTATGTAACCAGATAAAGAGTACGAGCTTTATCATTGCTGGTTACAAAACCGACTCTTTCAAGATTAGTAGACTGACACGATTAAGCTTAGAATGTCAGTGCTGTTAATCACGTGTGCGTCTGAAATAATTTTTTACTTTCTTCGGGTACAATGTAGCTATCTGCATGATTGAATTACTGATACCGAATAAATTTCTTCTATATAAACTGCAAATTTTACAAATTATTTAAAACGTTTTATTTACAAATTTCTTTTTCTTTATTTTAACGTTTCTTTTAATTGGCGCACTTTTAATTAAGAATTTTTGAGCAAGCTTGATGTTGGTGCTGGATGTTAACACTAACTTTCTTTCTCTGTGTTCTTTACAGATGCATGGTTTAACCCCGAAAGACTGAATCCAAAAGGTGAGTCTCTAAAGTTAACGACTAATTTATTGCATTTTTACTAAGAATTAAACGAGATTTTACGTTAGGCACTCGTTTGATTACTATTAAAAGATTTGCAAGCGCTCAAATCGAATCAAATGTCGATCAGATCGTCAAACACGTTATTGTTTCGCACATGTACAAACAACACGCTCGCCTTGGCTGTGCTTAATTTGTAGGTAATTCAAGCAATCACGATCAATTATCTCTTATCGCTTTCTCTTTTCAGCACTACTTACTCTTAGACGCGTTATTGCGAAAAAGAAAAGAAAAGAAAAGTAATTTGAACTTCTGTGAAACAGAAAATTGTATACATTCAAGACAGTTTTCTTTGGAATACCTAGTATGAATATCGTTATGATCAGCCATCTAACAGCTTATTTATATAATCATATTGATAAACATCAGAACAACCGGGATTGTGACTCTGATAAATGAAACTCCAGATATAGGAAGAAGATCGTTTCAGATATCAAAGAAATCATTGTCACCGTTCCTTACTAGGTCAGCGCAGAGATTCGCGTATTCAGTGCCGACCAGAATGCGCCGGCTAACACCACCTGTCTCCGACGTCCGAGACCGCGTCTATTTTCATCTATCTCTTACTTTCTCTTTCCATAACACACACAATTTCTCCTTTCTATCCGGTGATCCTTAAAAATTCGCTGTCCGAGTGAAAATTTCACTGGACAAATTCGCTCCGAACTTCATATATGATACAAACATTTAGAAACACCCCCATCTCCCTTTGTCTGACCTACAATCACTCCCAGCGGTTTTTCCCCAACGACTTTCTTTGTTTTTCCTTGTGCCCGTATTTTCATTGTGCCACTCTTTCTCCTCCATTTTCCCCTACATTTCCCACTGGCTTATTGCGTCTCTTTAAATTCTCCATCTCTCTCCCTCGCATCATCTCCACGAGCCTATAGGGCTTCCCTTTCCCTTTTAGTTGAGCGAGTCGTAATACGCACTTCGAAAGATCCCACCGCACAGTGTATCCAACCTTCGAAAAACCACGAGAATTCTCTCTCCCTCTCTTTCTCTAGGCTTCTTTCATCGTCGTCGACTCTCTTCCGCCGTTCAGTATCTCGCCGCTACTCCCGGAGAGCGAAACTCCAGGAATCGTCGCGCAATATTTTTCATATACCTTTCTACACGATACTCGAAGTCTTTATCGTCGCGTGTGTGTATGAGTGTATAGAACACTTGAAAGCGCGTGCACTTAACTATTCACTTCCTTCCTCCCCTCGCGCACCCCTTCGATCGATTCAGCTGAAAAAAAGAGTAAGAGATACGATAAAGCTGGTGTTGTTTTTTTTTTGTTTCGTTTGGCTTTTCCTCGAGCAAAAGTAGAACCATAATCGAGCTTGAGAGATATTATACTCTGAATTTAATTTCCAACGAGAATGGTTGTGCTTCTGCTCGGTGACTAACTCTTGCGGAGTGTGAAAAGATCGAGGAGGTATGGAGAATTTTCAAAAGAACTCCGAGTTTTCAAAGCGGAGTCTAAAAATACGTCATTCAGGGCGTTCCCACGCAATCTTCTCTCAAAGGATCGAGCGTGCGAGCGATCCATAACCTCAAAAAGCATCAATCATAACTCTCTCCGAAAAATATCGATACATCCAAGCAATCTCATAAAAAAATCAGAGCAGTCTCTCTAACATTTAAAAGAAACAAAATATACATATACTGCTCGCTTATTTTCTCGAAAATCTCCGTCGAGAATCGAGCAAGCTCTATAATACGTACACTAAGATGCAGGAGGAGGCGCGTGAAACGAGAGTAATGTCCGTCTCGCCGTTGCGGCGGCGGCGGCGGCGGCGGCGCACGCACTCGTCTTCCAATACTAAATATAACGTCCAGCCAGGTTCTCCTGGTGATTTGCCAGCAAAAGAGGCGGCTCGTACTGCTGCGAGACGAGCCACGGCCAGTTCCTCTCTCGCTCGCTCGCCTGCGTGCGCGACCCTTGCACGCGCGCATTCTCTTCTTTCTTTCTTTCTTTCCTTCTCTTCGCTCCTCTTTATCGACGGCATTCTTCACGGGTTTTTTCCTCGAGTCTCTGCTGTGTACACATTATGAGCAATTGTTATACTCTGCACAGTTGAATATTTTCAAGAGTTTATTACTGATTTAACACAAGTTTTATCGCGACGGAAGTACATTTATAATAATCGGAGAGTATAACGGAACGATTAAATTAAAATTTTTCTAAATTTCGGAGCAGCAGACGCTAATCTTCTGACCTTGAACTTAGTCACGTGCGTTCCTTTCTCACATCGATCCTTCGACCTTCATCAGTACACGCAAAGACTGCCGGGATAAGTTATACAGTCGTTATCCTCCTCTCGTTTCTATTCCAGGAAAATATTCAACTGTCCGTGACGTTTAAGTCTCCTCCCAACAGACTACTACGAAGGAAGTGCGTATATATAAGTGCGTCGCGAGCAAGCCGGTTCTGCAATATATTATAATACTACGGTCTTTTTAAAAAAAAAGTCGCGGTATTTAACTCTGTGTGCAGCGTGTGTATACGTGTGGTATAATAGTGCTGGTGCCTGTGTTCTGCTACTGCTGCTGCTGCTACTACTGCGTCGATGAAAATGGCCATCACGAGGCAGGAACGTGAGTAGTACCGGCACTTGTACAATCTCTGCGGCTAATTTGCACTGCTCACGATGATAAAATTGTGTCGCGAATACGAAACGATGATTGGTCGAGGGGGATGCGTTTTTCTTCTTTTTTTTTGTCGTCGTGGAAGAGATTGTTTGTCTGGAAAAGTGCTCTTGGCTCTTTCAGAGATTGGTCGTTGTTAGTCATAGGAGATAAATATGCATGTGGAGTGGAATTGTTTGTAGGAGGATCAGAGGACGTTTGATTTTATACTGAAAATAATCCGTGTGCTTGGATCGAATTGTGGAGATTAACGCTTTAATAAATGTTTCAAGACGAAAATAGCTTTTGCATATTTCGAGCTACTGGCTCTCTCTTTTGACTAAATATTTTACCGCTATACTGTACGCAAAAATTATACACGAGATTAATTTCAAACAATATACCATCGACTCAATGAATATTATGACGTAAACATACTCAGTGGCTTTGTCTCCTCGACTTACCGAGTATCTTGTAGATAAAATCGATTCTGACGTCAGTCTTTGCTCGCAGGAGAATCTTAAAGCTATCCCCCGAAGGAAGCTCTCTTTGTTATGATGCGCGTTTGCCCTTACACCGCAGAAGAATGTCTGAATGGTATGTCGAAAAGTGTCGTCGTACACTCGACACTCTCTTTGGAGTATCAGTGTCAGCATTGTTTTTAATAACGATTCAAGACTAAAAGTCCTCGAAACGGTCATAAAATTCTACTGTGTTTCTAAAACTGTATACGAGTAGTACAAGAAATTCTTCGCATAAACGCGGGCAATTATCATCTTAACGATTTTTAAAATACGTGGAATTTTAATGAATGAAGCTCCACCTGCAGCAGCCGTAACTGTCATGCAGACACACTTCACGCTCGTCTTGTATTTACTAGCAGTTGCTATTCAAACCTCTCGGTGTATAAATCTTTGGCAAAATCTACTGGCACAATCCAACGTATTGTCGCCTAGAAGAAAAATCTTCGCGCGTATGACAACGAACAAATTTTCCCGCTTAATCTAGAGTCAACTAATTTTGTAATCACGATCCAAGCGTACACTATCTGTCAATTATATATACACACAGACTTGGCAGAATAAAGCTTTGCTTGTCGCGCATGCGCTTTCTTTTCCTCCTCGGCGTCTCTTTGTTTACGCGGGCGCATTCGTAATACACAGAGGGTGATAATGTCGCAGGGATGACTCACGTGTGAGGCGCCCTTTCTTTCTGCGCAGTCGCTTCGCGGCCTACTGACACCGCCTCGCACAAAGCTCGATCCTTTCGTTTCTGTACTTGGCTTGTATATAGGTATATACTCCTTTGTGTACATCACGTGTGTCGTCGAGGAACAACGATAAGGGCCCTGAATTCGGTCAATCGCATTCTGCGCGAGATTATATATGTATGTGCTCCAAAGCTTGTGTTTGGAGTCGATGAAGATTCGAATCTATGTGGGTTAAGGCTCTCTCTCCTCACGCAAATTTCGTCTAAAAAAAAGTTTATTTCGATTTTTCGAGACGACAAAAAAGCTATTAACATCTATCAAACTCGTGAGCGCGTGCAGAGATTGATGCGAAACACCGGTGGGGTCTAGAGTTCAAGGTCAATAGATACACGTACAGACAAAGAATCACCTGTTGGAATTGCCGAAGAGAACAAAAGTCCAGTGTACATATGTCCGAGCAAACAAAAAACCTGGCATCGGCCGCGAAAAAAAGCTTCGAAAAATACCGCAACATCTCTGCGATGACGTCGTAGAGTCGCGTCGTCGGCTCTTCTGCAGTAGCTTTTTTCACAGAGGCACGCTCCGTTTATTTCGGTAATCCACCGACGAGAGGGAGAGGGTCACACACACACACACACACACACACACACACACACACTAGCGCGCGAGATTACGTAAGACGGTACAGCCGAGCTTCTTTGGCTCGGGAATCGCGCTTAATTCACTCGTGTGTCAGCGAGAGGCTCTTTGTCGCGAAAGAGAGATGCGCTATGCAGAACTCCGAAATATACCTGCTGCTGCCTTCGGCTCGTGCAGACACATGGAAAAAGATATCTGTGTCGCGAGCTCGCTATGCATCCGCGAGCATTATGTATGACAGATGCAGCTCGCTCTATTATAGAAGGTTTCAGAAAAATTGCGATTTAGATGCTGGTTCGTTCATTTCACTGAAAATATTTTAGATGTACATTTTCCTGATTATACTGCATACTTGTATATAGTCACTTGTATATAACAAAACTGACCGTATAGCCTCGAAATGTCCAATTAACTTGCGAAAAGCAGAATCGAATTCTCGTCTGCCTGCCAAAATGAACCGATCGATCGAACGCGTGTTAATTGTCTGCGAAGGAATAATTGAGCAGCGATTATCGTCGCTTAGAATCGGCCTTGGCTGATGCTGCTTCCAATAATAGTCTCGCTCGCGTATACTGGACACGTATATGCACACACAGGTTCCTATACATAACGGAAGTGAACGCATCCAACCTTGCAGTTGTAACCCGCAACCGTAACCTTCCGCAAGGTACATTCTTTCCTATTGTCTCGTGTGCTCAGCTTTTGTATATTCTCTCTTATTATATATCTCTGTGTGATATATGTCGTTCGATATGAATTGAAATCAATCGACTCGCAACTGGATCAGCGAAAATTTTTTATTGTTTTTTTCTATCGCGATCAAAGTCCTCGTCGTCTCGCGATGATAATACAAGCGACGAGTGCGCCGACCGGACACCCCTCTCTATCGGCTTATCTGGAGCAAAGCCAGCTGAGTGCACTTGAATGTCTATGAAATTCAGCGCGCTACGGCATATACTTAGAGCTAGTGTAGCGAGGGATGAGCCGTAATTGCGTGTATTATTAGAGCGAGAGAGGAGGCCCGCTAGTGCAGTTTCACTCTGAAGTTCTTTTTTATAGGTCAGATATTTTTTTTTCGTACAGTATACATTTTGTGAGAAATATGAAATTTTTATTATAATGCGTGTACGTCATTTTCAAAGAGTAAAAACGCACAATACTCTATTTTAAAGCCTCAAACGAACAGTAAACCTCAAAGACTTCACACGATTCTAATTAAAGCTGAAGAAGTATAGCCGAGTCTCAAAACTGAGCCAAAAGCCTCTCTTTTTTTCCCCTGAAGTGGCAGCTGTCAAAGACAGCTTGAAACTTTTCGCGCGAGTTAGGAACTCGAAGGCGAGTTTCGCAATGTTTCGGGAGGGCGATGTACCCGTCCTGTCTGTCTATATATCCCTCTTGTTCCCAGCCGACGACTGCAGACACTGGGGGAATGGCTGAGAATCGATTTCGCTCTGTGTCCCCGGAGTTCATACTACGACGGCCGAGCAGCAAGCCGATGCTCTCTCAACCCTTCTCTAATTTTCGTATACAAACACTAGCACGTGTGTGCTGAGTTCGTGTGTTGGTACAAGAGTCTGCCCTTCGTTGTTTAGATTAATTTTACGGCTTTATTGATTTTGGCTATTTTTGTAAAATGAAAATCGATGGAGTCGCTTTTCAAAATGATTATTCTTATGATATTACAATACACAGAAGTTGCACAAACGTAAATTAATATGATGCATCACAGTACGTGCAAGTATCGAATAACTAATCATTGTCATTGTTAAGCAGCAAGTTCAACCGTTAAATAACTACTCTCTAATTACGAACCCGATTACAAAGTGTACTAATACAAGCCAGTAATATTGTTATATATATGTAGCGTAGTTCTCGAAGAGAAGAAAACGCGCGCGAGCGAGGGAGCAGTCAGGCTGCTCCAGAGCATGTCTGACGTGTCGAACAAAATCAATAGCTAGGAGCGTCGTTTACGTAGTCTGTACACGTTATAAGAGTAAAGCTCTCTTTGTTTTATTTTTTCTACAATTACTCTTTCTATTTTCGTATCGAGCGCTATCGATGTGCTACTCTGAAAAAAGATAGACGCGCGCAGTTTCAGAGATAATGATACACACTGTGTGTGGAGTAATTCGACGATTTGCGTTCTTTTAAAATATACGTTATTCGAGGATTCTGTATCCGAATGCTGCATTGCGGCGAAAGATGTATGTACTGCGCGCGCTGGCAGTCGCGATGCTAATCTATTTTTGATTGCCGACAAAATTTACGGTACATCGCGGCGTTATCAAAGTATTTTTTTTATATTCAGCGATTGTTGGTCGTATACGTGTTAACACAGACTTATATAATTATTTAACGCTCTTAATAGAAAATTCAGCCTTGCTTCTTATAAAAAAAGTATTATACGCGAACATCAATAAAAACTTTCCACAATAATTTTCATTCTTTTACGTAATAATAATATACGTCAAATCCATAAAGCTACCGTTTCTTTTTTCGCTAAAAGCTATGCAAGGCTCGATCGACCCAGCCCAGCTGAAATAGGTAACTTATCGTCCTGTATTATCAGGAAAGCTTGTCCCGCGCAAAAAAGCACACACACATAAGGTAGAAGTATACCTCATATCCGATGGTCGGGGGAACGAGCAAGCCGCACGCAACTTTACCGATATCGCATACCGCGATGCCGCCACTCGGTGCCCACGTGTATTACAGTGTTGAGCTGACGCGACGAGACCAACCCTCGGTATAATGACATGACTTGCCTCCGCTGATGTTTGTACGGGATGTGGTTAATTGGATTTTCGAAAATTCGCCGGGGGCTGTTGGGGATTGATCGAGTTGGAGTTAGTTCGTGTTTGCGATGGGTGTGGTATATATATAGAATCTTTTAGGTGATGCGATTGAAATTAAAAGTTATTTCAAGGATAACCTGCTATAAATATTTATGGTGGATTTTAACGTAAAAAAAGAATATTTCCAATAATCGTGGGTCGATAATTGAACCGATGTCGTCGTTTGATTACAACAACGACAATTTGCTCCACATCGAAACATCATTATCATTACGGCATTATCCTCAATCACGTGCTTACATAATGGCCGATCAAAATGCTAATCCCAATATGGAAACGAGAGCGGCCGCCTCTTCGAACAATTACAAAGAAAAGCGGTGATTAAATTCAAATGAAAAACGCAATCATTTGCTGATATAATACATCGAACGCGGAAACACTTGTCGACCGGTGCTGCCACCTCTCGAACATTGCGCTCCTCTTCCTCCCGTATTATCATCACGATTCTATCCGCGCTGCTCTTTTCGAGCGACGCCGAGTTTTCTCTCTGTGCCTCCACCTACACACACGCTGATGGCTTCTCTCTGTTGTCCGAGTACAGTCATCTTTCTGAATGTTTAATGTCGAATTAAAACGAACGAGCAGATAATAAATTTAGGATAGTGATGTAAGCATTTACATCTGCTTCCAAAATAATCGTTACGTCAATGGTACATTCTCCTTGAATATCGTTTCAATGTCTAGGCTGGATTATTACTTCCTTCCAGGAGTATAACAATCTCTCTCGCACACGCTGCAACAATATCTCTCTCCTGTTCCATATTCTCGGCCGACTTTCTCGCGTTCCTCTTTCCTGCTGTTCCGCTGAGAGCTGCATCGACGATTCCCTTCACTCTCCTTCGCGTTTCTTTTTTTTTCATCTCTTCCTGCAGCAGCAAACGTTTGCCACGGCTACATCTTTCTCATGGCCACCGTTGTGTTTATTCGGCTCTCAGCATCATAAATACTTTCCACGCTTTCCTCCACCAGATTTTTTTTTACTATACTCTCTGCACCTTCGTCTCTCTTTCTCTACTGTCTCTTCCCCTCGTGCCCTCCATTTATTCTCTCTCTTCTTCCCCTCCACTGTATATAGTTCGTGCTTACTTCGTCGGCGTCAGTATAACGCGCAGGTTATAGTCGCGCTGCGCTTCCACAGAGAAGACTCTCTTTCTTTCTCTCTCTCTCTTTCTCCGCGCGCGCGCGCGTGAAAAAAAGAGCAGGTCAGTCTGTGCGCGAGTGCCGCATGTAACAACCACGCGCGACACGACTCTCTCTCGAAAACTTGTCTCTTCTCTTTCTTGTGCTTGGTATATACCTGCGGAGTAGACAACGATGGTGCGCAGAAATAACTCGAGGCAGCCCGTCGAGGAACTGCCGGAACGGGGACCTGGTGAGTTTTCGTTTCGCCCGGGTTATATTTATGGCTCTCGGAGTTGAGGTTCTTTAATACGTAAACTCGAACATATGGTTCACGATACTAATACGCACGAGACGCCAAGTCGTAACAGGCGGCACGTGTATTATGGCTTTTTAAATCGACGACCTTCTTTTCGATCGAGCCTTTTAAAGTTTAAAAGGATGGTGTGTCTCTCGCCATTATTATTCGAGATGGTTTCGTATACCGGACGCGACGCTGGATCCCCCGTGAACTTGACGAGTCCGCGCACATACGCTATGGATTTTTCATTGTCATTCCGGCTATTAATAATAAGCTTGACGCGCGAAATTCTCTTTTCGCATCTTCCGCTCTCGTAGAATATTTTTAGACGGCCGATAGGCTCCGCTTTTTTTTTGTTTTTTCGTGTTCGTCTATTATTATTTACCGCTACTCATATATACCTGTATATATCACTCGCGGTGATTCGATTAAAACGCGAAAGCAGCTTATATTTTCTCCGAGCTCACTTCGACAGATATGGTGTCTCTCGCACATAGGAAAGAGAGCGTGAAACCAACTCTCGACTATATTCATCTCGAAAATTCACGATAAACGCGCTATTTTTCATTCATAAATACCGCCTGTCCACGACACAAACAAGCCACCATCTGTTCTCTGCAACAGAGCCCACTGCTCCTTTATAACCAATCGAATGCTCCGATCCATCATCATCCACGCGTATTATATTAATACTCGTGAAAGCCTGAAATCATCTCTCGATCTCCAGACAAAAATCCACAACGTGGCTGCAACAGCGGACACTCGATATGTGTGCGCGACTGCGCGTGCACCTACGTATACCGGTTTTTCTCAGAGAACGCGCGCGTTTGACATCAGATACAGCGAGTGAACGGGACCACTGCTGCTGCTGCTGCTACTGCTATATACGTCGTTGTTCCCTTCCTTTGTTCCCTTAGGGTGTTTCTACACGAGAGTTTTGTCGTCGAGCTCTGCACACAGTTGTTGTTTCGCCATTTTCTCACGAGCCGTAACGGACTATATACTGCTTCATTTTATATATATATTTTATTAAATATTACCTCAGCGTCAAAAGAGAGTATTATTAATGAACGTTTTTTTTTTTCACAATCGATACCACGGCGAGAATAGAGCTTATAACTTCCGACGCGGCATTGATCTATTCTCGTCGAACCGATAACGTGCGTGTATACCGCCTATCAATAAATATACATATACATATGCGTCATCGAACCTTCTATATCTGGTCCCTTATAAAATATAATTCATCAGCAAATCTGTTTGTTCCTCTTTTATCCGATCCGCCGAAAAGTAGCCACGTGCACGAGCAACAAAATTATAATACCCACCCACACACACAGAACACGTATAATCAGCGCAGGTGTGCGCAGCAGGGTCGACGTTCGGAAATTTTCACGCGTCGCCGCCACCGGCACTTTTTTTTTCATGATTCCGCGGGCGAAATATCGCAGCGTGTGCACACATATATACAAGGTCGCGCTCGCGCGCGCACAGCCGGTGTAGCGTGCCACGACGACGACGTGGATGCTCCACAAGTGCTTCGTCGGTATATATAACGGCTCTCAGTGTGTCTTGTTCCGATAATATATACAAGTTATTTAAATTTTCGATGCTTCGAATTTTATTTGCACGCCGCGCTCTTTCTGCCTACTGGCGAATAATTATGTAGAGATTGGAATTATTGACATTAATATACTCGACGAGGAGAGAGACTTTTGTGTGATAAGATGTAAAGACGATTTTCTGACGATTTTAATGATTTAATAAAAAGTCGATATGTTTTAAAATATATCAATGCGTTAATTGAAGCGTATCAGCAGAAGAGCCTGCACGTAAAGGATTCACACTTTTTTCTTTCATCTGCACGAATTTCTATTCTTAGTAAGCCGGATTCGATCTTACGTGGATTCGTCCGACTCGCTATTTGGGACGACCGACTCCAAAACGCTAAAATAGCAATAGCCCGAGCATACGCGGCTTCTTCGTTCATAATATTCGAGCGCATTATATACACTTGAGTAATAAACACATGCGAAATATGCGACGTCGTTAAAAACAATAATTAGTGTGCATTATTATTAGTTTACTTGCTTTATTGCCGAACCAATAACAGCTTAATTAAGTTGACTTATTCATTTTTCACAAAATTCATTAAGAAAATGCTCGACCTAATCCAATCGTCTCTGTTGTAGCACTGACCTGTACATCGCTCTAAAAAGCATTTACAGCATTAATCAAATTAAAGGAATATACACACGCTCACCGCTGAAATTCGTTGGACGACGAAACTTCCGTATATATCTCATCAACACAAGATAAAATAAAAAAAAACGAGTTACTCAAAAGTGTCTCGCGAGCGTTTAAAAAAAGATTTCCAAAGCCACAAGATGACGTTAAAAATATCCAATCTGCCGCATTACAAAATTCAAAATCCAACGGCTCGTGCACATTTTTCCATCAATATATATTATATCCTTCTTATCTCGCATAGCGATTGATCCAACCTTGCAACTCTTTAACGGTGTGCGAATGTCAATGCCCCTGTCGCGTAAAAAACCTTAGCGCATTACCGTCACGTAGGCAAAATTTCGCTTCGCCTCATACACGCACCGGAAGCATCACATACGGTTCTCTGAGGTAATATATCGAATGGAAGCTTATAATTTGTTACCATGTGAGCTTTCCTCGGAGGGGACGACGATGAGGTCAGCTCGACGCGATTTTCATACTAATGAATTTTTCGCGTTGCATGTATGGGGTTATAGCTGCCGCTTACGCCGGCCGGTCAGTCGCTTCCGAGCTTACGTGGTGTCAGGTCGCGTTCATCGTTGTGTGATAAACGACGAGAGTTTGTTAAAAAGTAGGCTTTGTGATGATGAGTGTGGTGTAAATGCAAATTTCAAAACATCGATTACAGATACAGACCTATGCGAGCGTTTTGTGAACATTAGATTTAGAAATAAAGACGATATATAATGATGATTCATGCAAAGATGATGCTAACGAAAAAATGTTTTTACTTGCAGTGGCAGCGCTGATCTACTGGCGCGATCCCAAGAAGTCGGGGATCGTCTTTGGTGCAACACTCGGAGTGCTTTTATCGCTGGCCTACTTCAGTCTGATCAGCGTGCTAGCTTACATATCCCTTCTCACTCTCACTTTCACCGTCGCTTTCCGGATCTACAAAACTGTCCTCCAGGCCATTCAGAAGACCTCCGATGGACATCCATTCAAGTGAGTTTTCCTTTCAAGCTCTCTTTCACTGAACTTGCAAAACTGACAAGACAGCTGCGCACACGACTCTTTTATATGCGAGAGATGAATTAAGGCATTTTTTTTTCTAATGACTTTTGTGACCTTGCAGAGACATCCTCGAGATTGACCTGACGCTGCCCTCCGAGAAGGTGCACGAAGTCGCCGACATTGCCGTTGCGAACGCCAATGCCGCCGTCAGCGAGCTGCGCAGGCTCTTCTTGGTCGAGGACATCGTCGACTCACTCAAGTTCGGAATTCTTCTCTGGTCTCTCACGTACCTTGGCGCATGGTTCAATGGCATGACGCTCATCATCATTGGTTGGTGTCTTACTTCTATACACGCTATGCAGAAAAAAAATATCTTTACGATAACTAACGATCGATTGTTTTACAGGTGTGGTAGCACTCTTCTCGTTGCCTAAGGTGTACGAAACGAACAAGACGCAAATCGACCAAAACCTCGCTCTGGTCCAGGCTAAAATCAACGAAATCACGGCCAAGTAAGTTTGATTCGCTTTTTTTTTGCTTCGGTGCATTTCAAACGAAATGAAGTTGATTATTAACCGCATTATTCCGTTAATTTTCAGAGTAAAGGCTGCGATGCCCCTTGGCAAGAAGGCCGAGCCAGCAAAAGAAGAATAAATGAGGGTTAAAAAGAAGCGTTTAATCGTTGCAGAGCCGTGCAGGGAAGGACGAAATGAGAGACAGAACGACGTATTCTAGAATGAGAGAAAAAGTGATGATGGCAAAAAAAAAGGATATCGGGGTAGCGCGTGCGCCGAGAAGGCACAAACACACACATACTGACATATTACAGCATCGCCGACATTAACTGAACTGACCTGCTGAAAATTACGAGATGACGAGAGAGAGAGTAACCGAAACAGAGATTGTAAATAACGGACCACTGTTTTACTTCGGATAAATGTTGGATGTGACACAGAGCAAACTTAGTGATATATGGTAGTTTGCTGTGTGTCGAAATATGTATTGTAAAGACCGTGTTAGCGAGCCGGTTAACAAAAAAAATATGATAACCGATTACGAGAGCTCGATCTCGAGGGAAAATCACAAAATCTCGAGGCCGAGCGATCATAAACACGCGCATCCATTATTTAAAATGAAATGAAAATCGAGATATCCTTTTGAAGTAAGAGAAATAAAAAGAATACAGAAGTAACACTTAGCGATTAATTGTTCGTTATTGCGATACGATGGTGACGAATTCATTTAGTGAGCAACAAGAGAAAGTGCGACGGAACGAAATGTTTACAGTTAAACTGGCAACAGCAAGAATATGAAGTAATTTACAACTATTAATAAAAAAAAAAAGAAAAACTTAAACTATCGTTCTGTGTTTGTCGCGCAAATTAAACGACCGAGACAATTATTATGCAATTGTCGCGACCATGACCTTGCGCACTTTGGGTGTTCCCCGATAACTGCACACACACACACATACACACACTGAAAAAGCGTGTCTATTCCCATCTTTATCCCTTTTGAACAATGTGCAATCACATTCATAATCCTTTTTGAAATAAAAAGAAACGAAAACATACATGAAGTACATAACGAAATGAAAAAAAAATTATTAATCCAGTAATGACGTAATATAAATGATGATGAGGAGTATCTTATACATTAAACGCATTACACCGTTCACCCGCATTCTATCGCATCATCTCGTTTGCTACTTGATCACTCATCGTAACGAAGAGTCTATCCTTTTTTAAATGTAGAAAACGTTGTTGAGGTAATCATTAATCAACCAGGTTACGCACGATAAATATGGCCAAGGCAATCGATGTGAAAATGTCTATTGTATCTATAGACAGTGCTTATTGAAAGTCGAGAAAACACGGTAAAGCGGAGAGAGGGTGTGAAGGAAATGGAGGTACGAAAATGGAGCGTGATATGCTGGAGGAAGTGCTTGTCGAAATTGTTTCTTTTTTATCGTTAGATCTTAAGATGTAATGTCTAATAACCAGCGATCCCTCGTGTTTTAGTTGTTATAATGCGATCGAAAATAAATATGAGAATTAATGGAGAAATTAATAAAGTGATTATTACTTATTGTATCTGTCTCTTTGAACAACGTTGAGGATTGCAAAATATTATTGCTATTACATTGATATTATTATTGTAATTATATAGCTAATATATAAAAGAAGTATATATATATATGAAATTATTAAAAAAAATACATCGGTTTATATTACGCAAAGTTGAAAAAAAACGAAGAGAAAAATTGGCTTATGGCGATGCAATGGAAATGGATTTAAAAAATACATCACTTGATGATCCGATAAAGCAGAACATGAAGATGCAACTTAATATTATATTATACACATTCTTAATATCTATCTGTAGCTACGTGAATTCACGTGTTTTTATCTCAGAAAAAGTGGTAAAAGTGTTAAGAGAATATGTGACTTGTAATACGCGTATCGCTTCTTGACGTTTTCATTATTGCATCTGCATTCGCACGATTAATTTATAAATAAACGATATTAATAAGACACAAAATGTCGATAATTCTGTTTTTATAAATGTCAATATTACGTAAGATTTTGGTTTTTATTTGTCTATTTACATTCAACTTTTGTTTGACGTACTTTTCTTCTTGTTCTGTAAATCGATAAACCTACTTTGATCCCATTTTGTCTCTTTCAATCCACTCTAATTTTTTTCTGCTAATGTCACGAAGCCAGTAATTTGGTTTTTTATTTATTTCGGCTTTAAAAGCAGAAGAAAACGGGCAGATGAGTAAACGACAAATATAGGTATATACAATTATACATACGCTGAAAAGGTAAGTCAAACCTATAAAAGTTTCGCGCAACTCCTCTATGCTACAAAAGTTCAAATTATCGCGCGCAAGCATTGACTTCTAACAATCTGACTCGTCACCGAAACCATCAGAGACCGTCACTCAACTAATAGCCGCGGCTCTAAATTATCCATTACAATAACAATAAGCGTGAACCTGTTTTATTGAACAAATTGATTCGACCAGATAACTCAGTAACGAATAACGACTGTACTAAGCTTCTCAAGAATTTTTCAAAACTCACGAAATCATTTTAATTTCGAAAACAACTCGTTATAACACACTATTGCTTCAAAACAATAAAACAAAGAGCAAACCCAAGGAAACCCAAAATTTTTTGCGCCGAAGCATGCATATATATCGGCGATAATTATCTCTGGTGGTCGTCGGGGCGCGCGAGCCGATCATTCAGTGCGCACGCGTGACCTTTCCAAGGTGACAGCGGCAGCGCAGGCATCAAGCATCAGTCTGCGAGAGACGGGTCTTACACTGCTGCTGCTCCCCCCCGCGCGCGGCGCAGCACAAGAATAAGGACCGCTATACTAGCTTGCCGGACTTTCGCCCGCTGCAGCATCTCTCAGTGCGTACATCTCCGCTGTCCCGAGCGAGTGTGTCGTCGGTCCGTTTTTAATTTCTTCTTTTCTGGTATAATAAGTAAGAGGCAAGAGCAACAAGAGGCAGCATGTCGGTGAGCGACGCCGATCACGAGAAGAGGAAGCAGATTTCGGTGCGGGGCATCGTCGACGTCGAGAATGTCGCTAATTTCAAGAAGACGTTCAACAGGCATCTTCACTACACCCTTGTGAAAGATCGTAACGTATCCACACCGCGCGACTACTACTTCGCCCTCGCCCACAGCGTCAAGGACAATCTCGTCTCAAGGTGGATCCGTACTCAGCAGTATTACTACGAGACTGATCCTAAGGTATCGTAGTCTCTCTCTCTCTCTCTCTCTAACTTTCTCTATTTTCTTTGAAATATACCTATACTCGACTCGTTTATCTTCTTTTTTTTTTGCATCGTCTGCGTGTTTCCTTTTTTTTTCTTTTATACCTAACATAACACGCGTATCGCCGACGTAATTATAGCAGCTCGGCTTATCGGCTATCGTGTTTCGTCTTCTATCCCTTTTTTACTCAACAATATATACTTGTTTAGTACACGGTGCAGGTTCAAAATGAAAAAACCTAACCTTTCTTTTCCTCAGCTCCGGGTTTAATTTTTTTAATGAGCCCGAAGAGTGGGGGTATGTTATAACACATCAGCCGACTATCTCAGCTTGTTGATTTGGCCTTAACATTCGTTTTCTCGCGAGCTGCCAATATTTTTGGCACCGCTCGTTTTTCCTCTAATTTTCACAGCAGCAGCAGCAGCAGCACGTGCAAGTATTTCCGAGAGCGTGCCACTGTGTTTTCGTCGTTGACCACCCCTGCTGTTATGCAGCTGAAGCTAAACCGGCTCCGGATGGAAATTCCTCCCCCTTTTTTTCTTTCTCTCCATCCCAGTGTATATACCTGCTCGCACATCTCTGACGCATCGTTGTTTACCAATCGGAAGCATGCGGCAGCATCGTGTTTATTTTGACATTCAAAAAAATTTCGTGAGACACAGCTGTAAGTATGTATGTACGTACCTATACTTATCAGCTGTAGACTCCGATAATAGTCATCGCTCTTTAAATCTAATACGATTATTACTTAAGGTTTTTTTTTCCTCAAAAACAACTATTTATCGTCTGTTTTTTTTTTGTATTCGATCATCGACATACTCATCCGAACGAACGATCAAAAGTAATCGGTCTAGGTTGTATTTGTCAATGCAAATAGGAGCAAGCCGCAGCCTTGCTCTCGATACCTTCAAACGCTCGAGTCAATAATTCTTTCGGCTATTTAGCACGTGCGACGTGATCCGAGATTCGAGATAGATAGACTTGGGCTTAGCTGTATACAGCTCGAGATGATATAAGTATAGAGAATATAAGAAAAGGAGAGAACGATGCGGGACGAGATTTGGGACAATCGAAAGAGGGGATTGTTCCACGTTTATTGATGATGACGGCGGATGCGTGTTCTTGAGAGAGAGTCAACGAACTTTTGGCTTCTTTTCCCACACGTGTGTGTTTGGTAAAATTCGCTCTTTCTGCTAATCGTCGCGCTTTTCATCGGTTTGGATTAATGTTCTTTTCGATTTTTTTATTTGTTGGTTGACTATGTCCTCTACGAGGTCCTCTATGTTTCTACTCGTGGATATTCAACTTTCACTCCTGTACGTATATGTATCAGCGGTGCTCAATTTGCCCCTAGTGATCGAGAAAAAATCCCAAATAAATATTCCGGACAACCTTGGAACAGCTGTGGAGAGAATTTGGGTTAGCGTGTAAAAAGAAAGCGAATGTGATTTCCCTATTGCATGCAGAGAGATCTGGCTGTTACCAGCTGCGTATAAACAAAAATTTGTTGGGGATATTAGCAAAAATTAACTATTGCATTCGTTGCGCTTGTTTTATAGTTATCGTTAAAAGGTTTAATATCCCACTCAAAATAAACGGCAATAAAAACTGTTAGTAAATGTTAAAAAAATATCTAGAATGTGTTCAATACAGGTCTGAAAACAAGTTTCGAAAAGAAATTTTATTTTTTTTTATCACGCCTCATACCTCCGGCGGACCGGGTTATATTTAGATTTAGACACTCGAAAATACATGTCGC
Organism: Cecidostiba fungosa; assembly: GCA_900474305.1. NCBI lineage: Eukaryota > Metazoa > Arthropoda > Insecta > Hymenoptera > Pteromalidae > Cecidostiba > Cecidostiba fungosa. The sequence continues at coordinate 13,389 of UCOJ01001132.1, read as the reverse complement.
ACGGATTCTCGTTATTCCGTTTATTTAGGAATCGTCTCGGGAAATGCTCAAAAATTATGTAATACTCTTTTCACAAGTTTATACCTCCCCCGCATTTCAAGCTCTTTAAAACGTGCTTGAAGTTTAAGCCAACAGAGAAAGGTTTGGTAAGAGTTCAAGCAAATATTTGCTTTATGCATATATATACTGTAGCGTGCACTGGGAGTTGAGAAACATTTGCTTATAGCAAGTTTCTATAATTGTCGTAAACTTTTTATGGACCTAATATGTTTAATAATTTTAAACGATGAGTTTTCAAAAAATAATTTTCTATTCCACTTTTATTGATTTTCTGGAACAAAATTCGCTGGCTTTATTAAAACAATCACGAGACTCCAGAAATAACTCGAACACTCTAAATCTCGATCAACAAAAATAACTAATCACGTGATGACGATTCTCTTCATCAAACGTAAAGATAAAACCCATCCAATATCTGGTAGCTCTAAAAAAACTACTCGATAAGCTTGGCTAACTTTTTTTCTCCATTCACCGAATTCTACACCAATCGTGAGCTAGAAAACCTATATACATCTAATTAATTCGTGACCTCATGTAAACTGGTGGATATGTGACGAACGCGTACATAAGTATGTATATATATATCATAAGTACAATAAGAGAAGAGCCGAGAAGGAAACAAAGAGCGGGTCAGAGCTGAAAATATTTTATCTCCCTCGACCTTAATCTTACGCACATACTTACTCCTCTAACCGCTGTAGCCTCCCTTATCGGTCGTCGTAATATACGGATGCGTCAGGGAGCCAGTCTCGCCGACGCCGTATTGTCCCATTAATCGTGAGGATCTTCTCGTGGACTCGACGCGGAAATGCAAGTACAGCTTACAATCGCGACGAGACTGTAAAAATGTATATTATCATGGCGAAATATACACAACTGTCATGAGTCAAATAGCCGGCGCCTTCGGAGGTTACAGAGTTTCTTAAGTAATACGTGCTCGATTATAACGAGATGTTTCTCTATAATAGAGAGCGATAAGAGTCGGCTTTTAATCGTTTTGTAATGATGTTATGCAGACGAGATAATTATTTTGGTGCTGGTATAGCTTCACGAGGCGTTACATTAGTCATATAAGTGCAATTGATTTCGACAGCGTCCTGATGGCTTGTTATGAAGTAAATTTTTTTCACGATAAATATCTATACCAAGGAAACTTTATTATCATTGTTTACCGGAATGATCGTTACGTCTCGTTAGTGTACTTACTGTCGGATGATCAATTGCAAAAACTTTAATGAATCTTAATCGCTATTATCCAACAAAAAAATATATATAGCTCAATTAATGCTTCTTTTTAGAATCGGCGAGGAAATTTTCGAGCTTTTATATCACAACTTGTAAACGACACCTCCTCGACATTTTTAGAATATCACGTTTATAAATACCACATGAGCGTTTATATATGATATGAATTAACTCGGGAATATTCCGACATCCACTATTAATAAATCATAATCAAATCGTTGGATAATTCGCATTCCATACGTCCGCGCAATAAGGACAATAAACACATCAACAATTAAATTAAAATAACATCCGACGAAATATACAATGTAAAAAGACAGACTAGATAATGACGCGAGACGATAGTCACTGGTGTTATAGAGTAACTGTCGAAGGACACATCCGAATAACGCGTTGCTAAATTTACATCTATTAAGCGACGCTCGCGATGAAAATTCACGTGCCCAAAAGCCCAACTGTCTCGCTCATCTCTCGCTCGCTCGTTCAATTCCGAGCTGCGATGACGAGTGGAAAAATAGTCCGAACTAAGCTTGATTGCCACTCGTCTAAAGATACTTTTTTAGGGGATCGTAATAGTAATCGTTCGTTCAGAGTAGCTTTGGAATATTCGCCGATAAGATACGAACGAATTTTTGATCTTTCACACGATCATCCACAGTAATTTCCCGTTTTCCCAACTGTCTTCCGGGTCTGCCCTTGGAAGACTTCCCAAAGTCGAGAAACACCTCGGCGAAAATTATGTTGGCACGCATTCATTTTAATACTACGCTTTGTATTTTCGAACCTCGTCGGAGGGCATATTATACCTTAATTATATACGCTCGAATTTTTGTTCTGACAAAATAATATATTACGTAAGTTTCGAAGTTGGTCTAATCCGGATTCGTTACAATTATAATATGCATTCCGAAAGGATCGCGTACGAGATAATCTATGACCTTACGATAAACAAGTAGGTTCATGTGTACCGAGAAACTTTTTGCTGTAGCGAAGGCGCTCGCCTATATTTCAACTGTATACATATTTATTTGTGTGAATTTTTGTTTTACGTTACAGAGATGTTACTATCTGTCCCTCGAGTATTACATGGGGAGAACTCTGCAAAATACGATGATCAACTTGGGCATCCAGGGCGCCTGCGATGAAGCCATGTACCAAGTGAGTATGCCTTATTGGGTTATTATTAGAAACAATAAAACGCTTTGCAGAAAGCAGCGCGATACGCGCTGTGTAGAACAGCGATTCCGACACTCCAATTGTGTCATAACAATGCGCTGATATATGCCGATAATTATAATAGTCGTGATACAACGACCGTTGCAATATGCAATATGTCACTTTCTTCAAGGAGGATATGTAGATTATTTTATTGCAAAATATGAAATAATCTTATTTTAAGAGAAATAAATTAACACATAACTAATACTACTATCGAAGCTCTTCACAATGAGTGACATGCAAATAACATTTTTCTTGTCTACAGATGGGTCTGGACATCGAGGAGCTTGAGGAGCTTGAAGAGGATGCCGGTCTTGGCAACGGTGGTCTCGGTCGTCTGGCCGCCTGCTTCCTCGACAGTATGGCTACGCTGGGTCTGGCCGCTTACGGATATGGTATCCGTTATGAATACGGTATCTTTGCGCAGAAGATCAAGAACGGCGAGCAGGTTGAGGAACCCGACGATTGGCTCAGGTATGGCAACCCCTGGGAGAAGGCCAGGCCTGAGTTCATGCTGCCTGTTAATTTCTACGGGCACGTCGTTGACACAGCCGAGGGCAAGAAGTGGGTAAACACGCAGGTCGTCTTTGCCATGCCCTATGACAACCCTATTCCCGGATACAAGAATAACGTTGTCAATACCCTGAGGCTCTGGTCTGCCAAGTCCCCGGTTGAGTTCAATCTTAAGTTCTGTGAGTCATCTAGCTTGTATTATCCGATTTTTTTTTTCATTTGAGCACGATTTTTTGTATATATATTTACTAATGGATTTGGTGGCTTTGGATTTCAGTCAACGATGGAGACTACATTCAAGCTGTGATCGATAGAAATCTCGCTGAGAACATCTCTCGAGTTCTCTATCCCAACGACAACTTCTTCGAGGGCAAGGAGCTGCGTCTCAAGCAGGAATACTTCATGGTGGCTGCTACCCTTCAGGACATCATTCGTCGTTACAAGTCCAGCAAGTTTGGTTCTCGGGAACACCACAGAACCGACTTTGACTCTTTCCCCGACAAAGTGGCCATTCAGCTAAATGATACGCATCCGTCCCTCGCTATTCCCGAGCTCATGAGAATCCTCATTGATATTGAGGGTCTTTCTTGGGAAAAGGTTGGCACAACTAGCATGTAAATAATGTAATGTGCTTAATTTAGATTTTTGACTTTCTCTAATTATTTTTTAAAGGCATGGGATATTACGGTTCGCACTTGCGCATACACGAACCATACTGTACTGCCAGAGGCTTTAGAAAGGTGGCCAACAAGTATGTTGGACAGTATTCTGCCGAGACATCTCCAGATCATTTATCATATCAACTTCCTGCATCTTAAGCAAGTCGAAGCTAAGTTCCCAGGAGATCTTGACCGACTTCGTCGTATGTCTCTGATTGAGGAAGAGGGCGAGAAGAGAGTGAACATGGCGCATCTGTCCATTGTCGGTAGCCACGCTGTTAACGGTGTTGCCAGAATCCACTCCGAAATCTTAAAAGACTCTGTGTAAGTTAATAGCTATCAATAAGTATTTGATTCAATCAATACCATAGGATTATAATTTTACATTCATGTGTTTTATAGCTTCCGTGATTTCTACGAACACACCCCGGAGAAATTCCAAAACAAAACAAATGGTATTACTCCTAGAAGGTGGCTGCTCTTGTGTAACCCCAACCTTTCTGATGTCATTGAAGAGGTTGGTAGAGGATCTATTATTATAAATTATGACTTTCAAAACTTTTCGTTTTAACTGTGTTTCTTCAACTATAGAAAATTGGAAGCGATTGGACTGTACACTTGGAGCAGCTCGCTCAGTTGAAGCAGTGGGCTAAGGATCCGTCATTCCAACGTGCCATCGTCAAAGTGAAGCAAGAAAACAAGATGAAATTGGCTGAGATCCTCGAGCGTGACTACGGTGTCAAGGTCAACCCGTCGTCGATCTTCGACATCCAGGTTAAGCGTATTCACGAGTACAAGCGTCAGCTGCTCAACTGCTTGCACGTCATCACGATGTTCAATCGCATCAAGAAGAACCCGAATGCGCCCGTGGTACCACGTACCGTCATGATTGGCGGCAAAGCCGCGCCTGGCTATCATCTCGCCAAAAAGATCATTAAGCTCATCTGCAGCGTAGCCAACGTCGTCAACAACGATCCCATCGTTGGTGACAAGCTGAAATTCATTTTCTTAGAGAACTATAGAGTTACTCTGGCTGAGAAGATCATTCCAGCTGCTGACCTCAGTGAGCAGATCTCAACTGCCGGTACCGAAGCATCGGGAACTGGTAACATGAAATTCATGGTACGTATTTTCATTGTAAAAATTTTTATGTAGAGTGCTTCTTTCTAGTAAGGTATATTTTTTGCAGTTGAACGGAGCATTGACAATTGGTACCCTTGACGGAGCTAATGTAGAGATGGCCGAGGAAATGGGCAATGACAACATCTTCATTTTCGGTATGACCGTTGATGAAGTAGAAGCTTTGAAGAGGCGAGGCTACAATGCTTACGATTATTACAACAAACTGCCGGAAGCGAAACAGTGTATCGATCAAATCCAAGGAGGATTCTTTAGTCCAAATAATCCAAATGAATTCCAAGATATCGTAGATGTTTTACTCAAGTGGGACAGATACTATCTCTTGGCTGACTACGAAAGCTACATGAAGTGCCAGGATCAAGTATCAAAGACTTACTTGGTACGTTCAACTTTCAAATTTAGCTTCTTAACACTATTATGCGCTATTACGCTATAGCTGCTTGACGGATGTATGACAGGAAAACAATATTAATGATTTTTTTTTCTTTACAGGATGAATCGAAATGGGTTGAAATGGCTATTCACAACATCGCCTCGTCTGGTAAATTCTCATCGGACAGAACGATCGCCGAATACGCTAGGGAAATTTGGGGTGTGGAGCCGTCCTGGCAAAAGCTCCCTGATCCTCATGAGCCCCGTGATATTTAAGTCTACTGATGATTCTCAAAGTTTTAATATAAGAATTGGCGTCACTTATCGCGCGCCAGTCAGGCGATATGTCTTATATATGTAATAATGTTTCTTTAAATTCGAAGTTACGCTTATCCATTATTCGTTTATACGTAAAAGCGCTTGATTTTATTTCGAGTCGATTGACATCGTAATCGCATGTACACTTTGATATTGGCAAAACTTTAATTTAAGTAAATGAAGTTTTTAAGTAAAAAGTCTATAGTATTAAGAAAGTGTATAAGCTGACGCGCGAGGCGTTTTTAAATCCTTTGTTCAACTATTTTATCGCAACAATCATACGCCTTTATTTGATTTAGTTTATAATCACATTTAAAGACTTCATCATTTGAATTTTATATACGTGTACGTCTTATAATTTCTTTATTTTATTCTTTGAAACTGCTCTAGTCTGTGAATAACGTGACAGAACCATCTCTTTCTCCCGAACAAATTGTATACATTAATTATTATCTTTTCGTTTAATACGATAGATTTTAGATTGAAAATTAGAAAATTTTTAGTCTTTAGCGAACATCAACGTTTTTGTTGTTATCAAAGGCGAATTGATATTCTGCTTATGTCCATTGTATAGCATTATTGTTAACGATTTTAACCTTTAACTCATGTGTTCCAAAGATTTTTTCAGAAAAAAGAAATGTTTGCTACTGTGTTCGCTAGCGAATCACGCCAGAGATAATTCCACGTAGCAATGATATTGGCTGCGTCCTCCAGTCCCTTCGTCAGAGCAAATCCAATGTCATGTACAAGTTTTACAAAGAAAAGTTCGATAAAAAAGTTCAAAGAATTTCATAATCACATTTACAAACGACAATGAAACGCACAATCAAATAATGTTGATAATATTTACAAATTTTATGCAGTTTTACACAAATAATAAAAATATACCAAGATATTAATAACGAAGACAAGATTTATATGAAAAGTTGTTGTACAGTTGTTAATCGTTAAAGCGTAAAAATACTCAAACAAATAGAAGATTAAAGGCTGGCCTGTTTTCGTAATAAACAAACTGAAAATTTATCTGTGTGATTCGGACTTTGTTACTTAAGCAATACGTCTCAATATCACAACACGATGAACTGATAAATGTGAAAGAATCTATATATACATGAACAAATAATAAAAGCACTATTGCTGTAAAAAATCGACTCTTAAGACTGTTTCTCTCAATATTGTTCTCTCCGTTCATCCTATTATACAATTCATTAGCGACAATGACTCACCGCTCAGTGTCCACCCAATTATCGAATTAAATAAACAAACAAGCGATAACAAGCCTCTCCAAACGAGCGCCTACAAATATCAGTGCCTCGTATACACGTAGCGGGCCCGCAATAGTTTCTCTTATACATATACATACACGTACGCGTAACGAGAGCCGCGCGCGCTTGCGACGCAACAATACTGGTATACAGCGAGCTCAGTGTTTCCTCCGATGACGGACCGACGACAAACGGAGCACGATTATGTCTCGCGAGTGGCTGCGAGCCGTTGTGGCTCGTAGAAACGAGGCCTTCAAGAACTTCCAGTATTTCGATCCCGAGGCTGTGCCAGTGGTGAGTTTTGTCTTTTCGCGCCTCGCCTTGTTTTTAGCCGAGGTCCTTGTTTGGGTCTTAATTTTTTTTCTGCGGAGTGATCATGAGCGGGTTTGGCTCGCGGTACCTATAGTTGCGGCAGTAGTGTTGTGTATATTATATGCTGATATCGAGTGTCGGTGGGGATTTTGCGCACTGTGATGTGCTATTCGCGAGAGCTCGGTCGAGGTCGGCCGCGTGCAAATCGAATGCTTTCGCTGGAGGCGCGAACATTTTGAATCTGATGAGCTTTGACGTTGCGCAGTGTGGCTATTTTTAGAAGAGCGAGTTTCTTGTGTTTTTTGTGCTACGTCGATATAAGCATTAGCTTCTCCGAGGAGAGTTAATTATGTGCATTGTATAGGTGTATACTTTGTTTGAAGTGATTGACGATAATCGAATGAAACAAAAATAAACAGTTAAAATTGACAGATTCTAAGCGCGTCAATGCCAAGAATTTACGTTCAAACTTTGGCATCTATCTATAGGGTTTGAACATTGTATTATCTTCATTACAGTTGCAAAATTAATCAATCATGCTCATCTATTGTATTTTTGTTGCAGAATGTATCAACGATTCACAAATTGAACGAGTTAAAGCCAACATCGGCCATCATCGTTACGGGCTATATTCCAATTGAAGCCATAAGGTAATTAAAAATGATTTAAATAATCGATTGCGAACGAATTAAAATTCCCGATTGATTCAACTATAAAGGCAAGCTTAAAAAATAATAAATAAACCGGAAAATCGTTAGCTTCGTTTTGTTTGTTTACAAATGTCAGTTCAGTGAACGAGCTTGCAAGAACAAACGAAAGCTCTTCACTCGCGTTGCCAAGGCCACCGAAATCAGTCGCTCGCCGGTATAAAAAGCAAGTCCAACGGTGCATTCATCTTACACCAACATCCTCTTCTGGATCGAAAGCTCAAAATTCTTTGAAAATTGTCTCACGCAGTGTGTGTCTCGTAATTCTCCAGGTTCTCGATAAATCTGAAATGTAAGACGTCAGGAAACATCGCCCTGCACTTCAACCCTCGTCTCGACCGGGGCTACGTCGTCCGGAACACCAAGCTCAAGGGATGCTGGGAGAATGAGGAGACCTGTTCACCGGTCAGCTCACGAGGCTACGTCTTTCGCAGGAATTCCTTTTTTCATCTCACAATCTTCTGCACGCTCAATGAGTTTCAGGTAGGTGCACTTATTTGCAAACTTTACAGATTTTTTTCAATTCTACAAGGACTGATTTTTTTTGTTTAATTTCTCGTGGCAGATTGCAATCGATGGAGAACATTTTTGTGCCTTTGCCTACCGAATGCCTCTCGAAGAGATCGTCGGCATTGAATTCAACGACGACGTCGAGGAGACGAAGGTCAGGCAGACGAACATTTCGATGTACCCAGATCCGCAAATTTGCAAACCGTCAAGGATACTCGAGTTGCTCGACGACAAGCCTCTGGATTCAAATCTAGTGAGTATTTTTTAATGCTAGCTAAACGCCCTTGAAACTTGGTAATTTCTAAATGTGCATGATATCGATTTATATAGGAGTTGCCGATCGTCGTAGATCTTCCAAAGGGTTTTGGAATCGGAGCAAAATTACTGATGAAAGGAAGATTGAAGCTTCTACCTCACTCGTGAGTATATATTATGTTGTTGAATAATTCAACAACCTTTAAAAAATTGACGGATCGAATCGACTTTCAGATTCTACATAAATCTGCAAAAGGGAAAAATGATCTATCCTCATCCAGCGATAGCGCTGCATCTGAATCCCCGCTATCACTACGGCAACCAACCCTCCTGTTTGGTCATGAACTGCTGGAACAACGGAAAGTGGGATCGGGAAGAGCGTCACGAAGGCCAGACCTGGTCCCCAGGCCGAGAATTCTTACTAACGTAATTAAGACGATAATGTTTTTATTAAAAATACACTTTTCTCATTGAAATTTACAACGCAACACAAGGTAATATATCACGCGCACGACTTTCAGGATCCGCTGCGAGTACGACGGCTACGTGATCTGGCTGAACGACCGGATGATTGGCGACTTCAAGCACAGACTACAGCCATCCGTCATCGACACCATTCGCATTACCGGGGATCTGGTGGTATACGAGATGCTCGTCTCCTACTAGTCCACACGCGCCTCCAAATACTCGCGTACAGAGCAGCTGCTGCCTTAGGACACCTCGTTTGCCTACGCGCAGCGAACGAACAAAACTCGCCAACTCATAATGGGAGAGACACTTCCGACAAGATCATTCCGAGGGCGGTTTATCATTTCTTTTTTTTTTGCTTTCTCTCTCAAGTCAAGCACCTTTCAAGTTATAGTAATCTTCGCTTTGGGCGAGGGGATTTTTGTATGTATATTTTTTTCCTTATTATTGTGCGCGACGAATGCATCTTGTCGGAATGCCTCTCGGCGAGCTCTCGCCAACTTAGACAATACGTACTGCCTTAAATTAATCTATAGACTTGAAATTGCCAATGTCTCGAATTTTCATCCTTAAATGTGTAAGTTCTTGTGCTAGTTTTAGTTTGTTCTTTTTTTTTCTTTCATTTTGCAAAAGTCGTCCGAGAAGAAAAATAGTTTTCGAGTGTTCCTGAGACAGTGACGTCCTTATACATATATATGATACGAAAAGAACAAATGATTATTTCGTATGTTTATACAATCGCTTTATATAATAATTTGTTAGTAATATTTGTATGTACACGTAGCGTATTTATGAATAACTAAACGTATAAACGTTTGCAGCGTAAAAATGACATTTCCAAATGTAATAAAAAGCGCTTCATACAACTCGATCGTTTCTTTTTCTACGTCTTTTTTGTGCGATTCTCGAATAGGTCCTAAACTCGCGTTTTCCGCTTTCAAAACGCAGAACGAGTCAAAATTCAGACAGCACCGGCGAGGATCCTCGCGCGTTCGAGGGGTAACAATTAACTAGGTATGCCAGTAGGGAATGTTGTCGCTGGAGAAGGTGAATCTCTTGATGCGAACGCAGGCTATCGCCATACCGATGAAGACGATGCAGAAGATCAGAAAAACTAGACGGTCGATCGCCGTCGCGAGAAGAGTCCACTCCAGGTTAGCGATCGTCCTACTGGACGATGGTGTTGTTAGCATCTGTTGACTGTTGTTGAAGCTAGCGAACGACGTCGTCGACATCGACATGTCCATCAGGTGGTTTTCGCACATTTCCTGCTCTGCTGCCGATTTCTGCGACTCGATCTGCGATTTTTTCATCAATTTATTGATATGATGCTGATGTTTAAATTTTTCGATTTTCATTGTACCGACCTCTTGGACAATGTGACCGAGACCCAAGTACCTTCCGCCTCTTCCCAGCAGGAAGCGTCTTATAGGTCGAGGGATGGATGTGTAGTAGGAGAATTTATTGATGTTTATCACAAGAATCGATATGATCATCGACAGTGTCGCCTGATAAAGGCAGCCGCTGTAGAACCTAACTGAAACAGTGTAGTAAATGAAGTAATTTGCATATTTAAGCACGCTCGATAAATCATTTTCTCTGTGAATGGAGATCGAAAAACACACTCGCGAATGACGTCTGAGCGTCGAAATTTACGACGTTTACCGAAAAGAATATTGAAAAATCGTTTTACCGATAATAGGCATGCTGTCGAATCTTGGCGGTACTTTGTATCCGAAGTAGATGAGATACAGCACGACGATGAGGACTACGCAGGCGTTTATGATGAGCTTGATCTCGCTCTGTGGTCGTAGCCAAAATGTGATCAGCGATAGGAACACGATAGCTTGAAATAATACGTAAATGAAAATTGACATTGATACTTGTTGGTATTATATGGAGAGTAAGCGTGTAAGACACTCACGAACTGTAGGAATGAAGATTATGTGGTAGTAAAGCTCGGACGAGCGGGAAAGCTCGAATTCGAAATCCAAGCTGACGTAGGGCTCGGGACAGCAGTCGAAAACCTCCTCCCTGCGACTGGCCGTGATATTCTGAACGATCCATTCGTTTATGGCGACGTAATCGTCTAGCTACGAGGAAACTTGAAGTTTTAGTGTTTGAGTGACTTCTCCAAGCTGCTATATATTGTGATTATCGTAATTGTTTATTGTATTTTCTCGCCGCTCTCCATGAATGAAAAATTCATCAGACAAAAGTACGAAGAATCCTCGTAGAGATGATATTTATATAAGTATAGGAGGGAACTCTCGAGCAGCGTATATACTTACATCGACGCCGGAAGTGAGCAATTTGAGGTCCACTTGCGTGCCGTCGTACGTCCAAGAGCTCAAGCTCAGCCTGCATGTGTTCATCTCGAAGGGCCAGAACGTAAAGTCCAAGTGGCAGTAGCCGTGGAATATCGTCGGTGTGACCCACAGCACTACGCCCTGCTCGTTAACGACGCAGTGCCGGTCGCCGTAGTACTCCATGCCGTGAGCCGCGCTGCAATAATTTTTCATTAATAACCGACATGATTTTCCGTCGAATGTGTATTAATTGCACACCTGTTCAGAAGGTAGATGTCAGGTAGCCAGATCTCGTGGGCTCCGAGATTCACCTGTTTCAAGCCACTGTACTCCGAGGCGTTCCACGTCAACTTGTCGTCGTTCCACGTCTATAGATAAACGAATAGAAAATCATAATGGGAAGCTCGAGTGTCTGTAATAACAGCATCGTCTATGATATAGTTACCATCACAACCCAGACATTCGCAGCCATGACGTTGGTCATGTCATCCTATAGAAACACAATTCGCGCGGGATAAACATATAAAGTGCGCATCAACTGAATACTGATAATATACAGAATAACATATCGCTTACCACCTCGACGGTCTGAACGTTGAGCTTGACGCTGACCGTCGTGGTGTTCCAGTGCTGCGCTGGTCTCGCGAACTTGTCGTACTTGGCGAGCAGGTGCTGCTTCAGTCGATCCGTCCATGTTTCGTTCCAGGCCGGGTAATCTGTCAGGACAGTTCTATTCTTAAAACACGAATCTATTTGTCGATAATTGTATAGTCGAAAAAAATATATAGAAGAGGCTCTCGAAATGTATATGAGTATATATAGGTACGAGGAGAGTATAGACTCGAAGACAAAAGTGAGGGAGATAGAGAGAGAGCGCCAATTGTCAGCTCGGCACGCACATTGCAGATTTAAAGCGAATGGGGCCGTAAGTGGATAAACGTCTCTAATGCATTAGGTCGGATAAGCCTGGGCATGGAAATTTAAAAATATGTATAGAGGTCAGGAAACACGCTTCTGACTCCGTTTCCTCGCTGCGTGCATCATCATCACTGCGACACTGCTACACGCTCGCCGATTTTTCGATCTCTCTTTGATTGAAAAAACATGCAGGTGACTTTTGGATTCGTCATGTTTAATCAATTTAAATATCGATTATTGTACGAACTCATCTGCCCGACTAACATACATACTTCATAAACAATAACACTGTTCACTTGGCTCCCTTCGACAACTAAATCACTGCATTATGTGTATATTAACACGAAATAAGCCCTCGACTGCGCAGCATATATCTCGGCCTCGTTATCCACCCCACATAATATGACAATCCGGTAAATCACACACATGATGTCTCGTGTCGCAGTATAGGTAGGGCTCGCAAAGTAGGATCAGTAAAAACGAAAAAGAACAAACAGTAGGCCAGGCAACAACTTACTGCTGCTCTTGGTGAGGGTGAGGTTGGCTGCTCGGCTCTGGGCCGCGAGTAGCTGGAGCAGCGCGCACAGACAGACCAGCACTCGTCGGATCATTGCGCGACTAATACTGTCCAGTATAGCGCTATACGATATACTGCTGCTACTGGTACTGCTTCTGCTGATGGTCAGTCGCGTAAATATGCTCGATGTGGCGGGGATATGTGCGCTAACTGCTGTGCAGCAGATATATACGAAGAGTAGTGTGCGTTGATGCGATGTTCTTTCGAGATGTATATAGAGATGTAGGGCTTTATATAGGTACATTCTTTTGGAGCTATGTCTATATGTTGTATGTATATTGTGTGCAAGAGAGGAGTCATTTGGAATTCATCTGGTTGGAGCTGGTTCGTTTTGGATGCATGCTTGCGGGTCTATAGGTTGAATTGGATCAAGAAATTTATTGCTGGTGTGTATGGTAAATTTTGCGTATGTATCAATTACTCAAGGCTTCGAGATGAAGTTTTTGAATCTTTGCATAGGCATACATAGAGGAGCTTAGCCCAGTATGGGACATACCCAATTACGGGACACCTTTGTTTTCCAAGTATTGTTGCTAAGTAGAA
>UCOJ01001131.1:0-42431 GCA_900474305.1 Cecidostiba fungosa | reverse complement strand
ACGCTTTACGTAATATATCGCTGTTACGAAAAAAGGAGAAAACTGTAGTATTCGTTACATCATATATGTAAAAACTCGACAATCGTGGTGTTTAAGTAGATTTTTATCATCCCACTCTTATTTTGCAATCAAAACAAAAAAAGTTCGAGCTTGGCTCGCACATCCCTACTATTCCATCTAAAAAGGTGCCTCCACTGTTTTTTTAGAGAATTTAATAACGATCAACTTTTGTACTTAACATTTTTCGCTACGACGCGATCCAATCGAGATGTATACAGAAGAGTAACAAAAGAGCTCATTTTCAACAACAAGTTTCGGCAAATATTTTAAATGAAATCTCTATTAAAAGCCCTCCCGTCTTGATTGTTGTGGGCGTCGACTTGTTTTGCACGTCAAAAACGTGTGCCTATAACGCCAAAATCGCGTTACTTTAACCGAAAAAACGCGTTATAAGTACTCTGCATCCGAAAATCCAGCGCAGACCGTACATCTCTACAACACGAAAACTTCTCTCCGCGTATAGCGCACTCCTCTATACTGGAGAAAAAATATTAACAGTTTTGTTACTTTCAATTTAAACTTCTTTCAATAACTATCAATTTCAATGTCTCACATCTGCCAGGCGTCCCGTGACGGCTTATTTTTCTTCTTTTTACGAGTACTACTACGAAACATTGGTGATATAACATTTTTATTTTATCTATCCTCAAAGTACGTATAGTCTCATTTCTGCTATGTTTTTTTCGATGAACATTCGTTGCATCTAGGATTATCCGATAATTTTTGCGATCCATTGCAGATATAAGACTCTCATCTGGTTGCTTTTTGAAGAGCAATTCCATAAGCTCATTAATTACAGGATAACTTACATCTTTCAGTTTTACATTTTTACCATCGAATATAATTTCTGAATCACTTATCATATGCGTTCCATCGACTTTCCGCACTCCTTATATCGACGCCTGAGAGGAAGAAGGACCTATCTTGCGGGCGAGTTGACAAAGGACCTATGTAGCGCGCGAGTTGACAAAGGACCTATCTCGCGCGCGAGTTGAAGAAAGACCTATTTCAGAAAAGGCTGAAAAACGTCCTTTTTCAAGCCGCGCGCGAGATGGTCCTTCTCCCTCTCAGGCGTCGATATAGAGTCGTCATACCGTGGAAGCCTTTGCTAAGAAAACCGAACAGAACGTTTACATTCGAACGATGACAGAAAATCGTCATTCTTCAACAGCTTCACCAGTCCGCTCCGAAATATTTACGCATCTTTTGATTTAGCCGCTTGCCCCGTGGTTTGCGGGCTAAAATTTCGTCTGGTATTGTCATTTTCGGTATAAGTATTTGCGCTTGACTGATACTTGATCAAGTCTGACTGAAGGGATCCTCTGGGGCCAGGTATTTATAGGTTTCCAGTATAGGTGGACTAGGGTGGATCCGATCCCCCTCCAAAAGGTCTAATATTTTTGTTTAAACTCACCAATAATAAAACAAGAACCCTGCAAGAAAAATACCTTAGGATTATTTAGGCCGTAACACGGCATATTTTATGGTTTGAGATCAGAATCCAGGCCAGATTACGCCGCAATTCCAATGATAATGCAACGGAACATGGCCATAATACTTACAGCTGTTCTTAACGTAACCTTTTTTTTAAAGGTTATAATTTTTTATGATATTTCATAGACATGAGAGAGATAGACTGCAGGTGTGGTTTAGCAAAAATGGCACCTATGACCCGAACCCTATGTGTTACAGAGAGGCAGCATCCCTTCTATTTATCTCTCTTATTTCTAAGTGATATTTTAAGTATTTTAGGTTAGGATTTTAGAATTAGCTCACGTATATTGATTTGCTTACAACTCAATAAACTACGTTTAACTATTATTCTATATCAGGAGAATTAAATGAGAGTAAAGTCGGAAATTCGATAACAACACCAATATCAATAAAAATAACTAAAATTTCTCGTATATTTGACGCTATAGAGAAATTCGAAAATTGCATGTCTTATATTTATGTTACGAATTAATTATGGTATTAGTGGACATCAAATCAGGATAATTTTTCCATTATAAAGGACTGTTTAAGAAATAAATCCATTATGTTATAATTTTTCTTTTTGTTGAGTTAATAAATAATTACAACTAAAATAGCTCAAAAATAAGAATAGTGGGAACCAATTCTTGTAAACTCATAAAACGAACATTTTACATTTACGCAGATAACCTTTTTAACACCTTAAGGGCCAAGTGTCCATATTTTCAACACTTTTTTCACCGACATTTTCTGATACCGAATAAATTGTTAAAAAATTTTTAAACATTTATTTAACAAAAAATACCAATTTTTAATTGCATCAAATCTTTATTTGGTTTTTCTCTCGTCTCGAATTTGTAAATATATAGCTCTAATAAGTGAAACTCTTGCGTCCATAGAACCTAAGTTTCAAAACGTATACTTTTGTTTTTCAAAATTCAAAATAGCAAAGTCTAATATGGCGGCTAAAAGACAAATTTTTTTTCATTATATCTGATTTTCTATATTGTAGCAATATTTTCGAACAAATTCTCATGTTCTGCATATACACAGGGGTTTGTGGGATCGTTGATTACGAATCCGAAATCAGTGGCATATCGTATTGTATAAAACTCACAAGTTAAAAATAAAATAATAAAATAGAAGAAGTTATTGCAATTTTATTTAAATTTCGATTTCTAACTTTTCTATTGATTAAATAAATTCTTATATTTAGAGTTACATGCATTCAGCGAAAGCTCCAATCATAAAAATATTGTAACGTACACATTCTTGAAAATGACAATACAAAAGGCAATACAAATTCATAGCGTCTAAATTTCTATGGAATTGCCAACAATAATGTGCAGTAGTTCACAAGTTTTATGTTTTGATAGGCTGCGCGCATTGCAGAGAAATTCCCTTCACTTTCGTTAGAGGGCTGTAAATACCTTCTTTCGCACTGACTTCTTACAAATGATGCAGGTGCCGAAGAAAATTTTAAATTTATATGCAGTCTTGAAATGGTGTAGGCCGTGCGTTATTATTACGGTAGCTCGTCAAGTGGCGTGTAGATGTTTCTCATTTTTTTTCTCACTTTTACCTACTCTGCATAAGAAACATAGGAATAGATAGATTTTTCGCAGTAAAGGAGGGGCTTGATTTGTGCACCGTTCCGCCTGCAGAAAATGATCTTCCTTTCCCCAAGCTTGTGCACAATTTTCTTGCACGCAACTACTATTATTATAACGCACGAGATGTAAGGAGGTAACTGAAGATAAAAAAGACTTTCTTCAATGGGCTTACAGCAGTGAAAACACGCGATCAGATGCTAAATTATATAGGATCTGGTACACTCAAACCAACAATATTCATAAATGCTCTAAAATATGATTGATGAATCTCATTTGCAAAAATATGTATGGTTTTTCGAAATTTGAAAATCGACCTTAAAACAAAAATGCATTAATGAACAAGAAAATAAGTTTTTTTTCTTTTATGGGAAAAATATAAAAAGCTGCGCTATGTCACAATTGATTTAGTAGTTGCTGAGATATTTGGATATATTTATGTTCACTATAATATCACTGTATTGGAATAAACTAAAATCACTATATTCGAATTTCGTACGCACCCTAAAACTAATTCCCAAAATGTTTCTTTTTTATAAAAAATCAAAATTTACTGTAATAAATGAAACTTTCTAGATTGAGAAAGGAATAATAAATATTCTAAAGTAGGATATGCATGCAATTGTATGAAGCTACAGTAATATTTTGTATTATTGTTGCTTCATATAAGCTTCATATAGTGATTGAGTTAAATTCTATGTAAATACGTAACTCGGATTTTATGAATTTAAGAAATCCTTTATTTTTTAATAAGTATTGTTTAAACAAAGTTCAAGTACAACGTATTCATTAGATATAAGCTTATTATTATTGGTTTATTTAAAAGAATCATGCTAATTGTTTCCTGAAACCTAATTTTTTTTAAATCATTTTTATGTCATTATTATGAAAATGACTTGCAATGCAAGCCTAATTACCCACAGCGATCTAAAAAAATAGAAACCTTTCTCTGGATCATAAAAGTAGAATAATTTTTGCGAATGCCGAAATATTGCTGACGGTAGTCGCTTTCATTCGTCCAGCAATTGAGCCACTCAATTATTAAGTATACTTTCCATTGTCGCTAATTGAGTAACGAGGTTTCCTTGACTTTCTTGAGCCCGAGGCCACTGCACTGCGGTCAATCATCCGAGAAGTCAGACAATGCTAACCTACTCCATCGACCATGATCTTGATCTTGGGCTTGCGGGCGTGTCTCGCTACTCTTTCTCATTGACAAAAGGCAGAAACACAATTGAATGGAAAGGTGCCTTTTATTGATTGTACTTCCAGCGCGAATACGCTGTTTACAAATTTTTAAGCCTCTACAAGTCCACGCTTTTACTGTTGTTCGATATGCATAAGTATACGGTATATAGATAGATAAAAACTATTATAATAATTTAAACCAAGTTAGCAAAAATCTACATGCAACATTGAGATGATTTTTTTGCATAAAATAATTGATGACGACCATTGTATTAAATTCAACTCGAATATACAGGGAATTTAAAAGCGCACGTAGAAGCAAGCTAAGTTTATAACAATTCATTGACTAACTTATAATCTATTTAGACAGTGAAGAGTGAAACAAAGATTAAATCAATTTTTTGTTGCAATTTAGTAGTTTTGAGTTTCAAAACAATACAGTAAATTAGTTTTCACACACACAAGTATATAATTCAATAAGTAAACATTTTAGCTTGCTACTTTATTGACGCGACTGTACTTTCTTTGGTAGACCTAATCAATCATTTAAACATTTTCAGTGGTTAATTAATTATGTGTCAGTAGTGTTATACGTATATACTTGCGGTCGATGCTATTATAGCCACACCTCCTATCCCCACTGGATTAATTAATGAATGTAAATGAGATATTTGAAAGTTCTATTTTAGAGATCGTTGACATCAGTAAAAAAAGCTAACTTGAAAAGTTTCCTTGAACATAAAATTTTTCGCAAACTATATAAAAGAAAGACTAGAATAAAAAGGAGTTTATTACTGATCGATACCAAGGATATCGTTTTATTAACACATCATTTTTTAAGATCACTGACCATCGAATCAAGCTTCTATCGAAAGTAAAATTTTTAGCGTAAAAATAAATATGGGATGCCTATCCAAAGCGAGAAGGAGAAACGTAATCTTGGTAAAATAAAAGCAAGAGGCGGAACTCAGGAAAAAAAATCAAAGTCTGCGTCGCGAATGGTTGACTTTTTCCCGACTCCCGGCGCTGAGGCAGCAACGCATAGATAGGCCCACTTCCTTTCACGATCCTGTGCTTATACATAGCAAACATATACGCGCGTCGCTCGTATATATCCCCCTGGATACACTGCACGCCTACTGCTTGTTATTTTGCGGACGTTGGTATATATTCGGTATATAAGTAAAGCTTTGGTCGCGCTGAGCGGACAGAACGAGATCGCTAGTCGTCCGGTTAACACAGTGTAGTTTTTTCCTAAATTGCTTCAATTTTGACTGAAGGATGATTTCGAGGTTCCCGGTAAGAGTCAGGGCATTTTGATCTTTGTGTTCTCAAGCAATTTTTCCAGTTTTTGAAATTTGTTTTATCTATACAACGTCCGCTTTATTTAAACTATTTTTTTCTTTTCTTTTCATTAAAGTGATTCTTCTGGAAACGAAAGTTTATAAAAAAAAATGTATACTATTCTTTGTGTCTTCTATTTTTGACATCGGTTTTTAGAAATTATTTATTTCATATATTTTCATTGTTTATTTTCAAAATTAATGAGGCCAAACAATTTTTTAAGCTCATCGTCGTTGCAGCTATATCAGTATTGAATATAATTTGCGCTGATGGAACTGGCCAGTAAGTACTTTATTGACATTTTAAACTTTGAATATGTAATAATAAATTGTATTCAATTCGCAAAACTTACGTATGCTTTGTATTGTTATGTTTACTTGTTTTTTTGTTTTGAATGCTCGAAGTGAATGATTCAATTTGTCTCTCATAATTATGTACTCTAAGATCATACAGTTTCTTTCGAATTAGATAAAGCTCGTAGCTATAAAAAAACGATGATTATCTAACTAATTTTGCTTCATCGCAGTCATCATCACGTGATAATTCACGTACCTTACAAGGTTCACACTATCCACCATACGATCTTGAAGCATATACACCACCACGACAAGGGCGGCGAAGACAAGTACGAGGTACTTGGCTACACAGTCGGCAAGCCTATTGACCTCAGCCACCACTTGGAAGGCGGTGAAGGTGGTGGTCACGGTCATGAAGAAATACCCCATCACCACCAACAACACCAGCACGAGGAGCACGATCTTGGCGGTGGTAATGAACTCGGTCACGGACACGACTGGGCACCTACTTACGCTCAACAAGATTTTGCCGGTGGCGGAGCTCACCCCGGGGAGCATGCTGATATTGATGCTGCAGGCGCTGGGCATAGATACTCATACTACAAACATGGACTCTATCGTGGATACAAATAGGAAGGAGAAAAAGGTTTGAGAGTTTTCGCATCTACTTTGATGCTCTTGTTGGTTGTTGACTTTTTCCGTAAATCTTTGAGTCCGGATTTTAAAATAGTGTCATGATAAGACCCTCCAATTGCTAAATAATATTGATTTTTTTACTGTTTTTTTTTTATTTATTGACTATTATTAATTTAAGAAAAAGATTTTGAAGTAGTGACGATATGGATTTTGTTTAAAGAAAAGCTTTAGCCTTTATAGAATGCTATGCATCAGAGACGTACTTTGCTATATTAATTCTGAATTTCAGTTTGTTGCGAAATACTATTATTAAATAGAAAGAAACTGTTTTGAGGGATAATTTAATATTTTTATATTTTCTACTCCAGAATTCATGTAGAATATAGATTCAATTGCTATAGAAAAGCAACTGGTATCTCTTTATTACTTCTTACATTTTTTCTTTATTAAAACCAATTCTGCAGTAAAAGTAAAAATAAAAAGTGTGCCTTATCAAAATTTTAGTTTAGAAGGAAAACTTAAAACAGGTTCTATCTCGTCAGTTTATGTACTCCTTGCGAATGTTACTTTTATAGTGTAGAAATTTAGAGTGTCTATTGCTGAGTATGAAAAATGATATGGTGCTAGTTTCTATTCTACATTTTTTCGATGATTCAGGATAACCGACTGATTTTTCGTCTCAAGTGAAATTGCTCGTGAAAGTGAATACCTATATATCCGACACTTATTTCGCGCTACTCCTGCTCTGGTTCTTACAATCATTCCGAAGTACTTTCGCGCGCTTCCGATTTACTGTCTCTAGCCTTGCATTTATAGAACCATAAATTTTTTTTCCTAGTCGACCGTTAAATCAGAAAAATATCAAAAGTGAGATGTAAAATTAATACTGTATGATTGCGTCGTTGTTCTTTTTTTTTACTATTGTTTATTATTGTTGCGTTTACATTTGTACAATTGTTATATTTTACAAACGTCTTAATAAACTTATATGTTAAGCAAGTACAAAGGTATAAAGTGTTTTTATTATTTTGAATATTTCTATTTTATCTTACAAATTATTATTGTAATAAAAAAAAATATAAACGTATAAAATGAAAATAAAATATATAAAATAGGATAAGATGTTTATTTTTATATATAAATATAAAAATAACTATCTTATCCTAAAATCTCAACTGTGATTCCAATCCTATGAATCCTTCCGCTGTGTTCCAATTAAATAAATTCTTCAAATATTTTTACTTTATTTTTGAAAAAAATATAATATTCTAAATAAAACCGAATTTACGAAAGAAAAGTTTAAATTAACCGTCATACTTGAAGAAGGTTGTCAAACGTCACTACCACATCTATCGCCTAAAGTGCCTCTTTGGATTCTGTGCAAAGCACAAGCAACAATCTCACACACGCAAAAACTCACGCTCATTATCGCAAAGATAATTATGAAGTGCCAAACTATCTGATGACCATTCTGGCCACGAAGAACCTTCTGTCTGCTCGCTTTTTCCCCGCGCGCTGCTTGTGCCCGATCTCTTTGTCGTAATTGCCATGGTGATTGCCGTGATTTCCATGTTTGGCGTATTTTCTGTAGCTGTTGTTTTCGTAGTCAGAATTGTTGTAGTCACCCTCGTCGTTCTCTTTATCGTAAAAGTCCTTGAGGTCCTTCTGAATGACGTGGCCGGTTTCGGAATTCATGCCGCGGTGATAACCCTCCTCGTGATACTGCTTGTACGCTTCGATATCGTTGGTAGGTGGTTCCTCGTTTACCTCCTCATGGATCGCGTACTGTCCGGCTGGCCGATACGTCTTTGCGTCGATTTGCGGCGCTCTTTGGTCGACGAGTTCTTCGGGATCGATGGGTGGTCCGAAGAAGCCCAGTGGATTGTCGTTAGGTGGCGGTGCCTCGTCCACCAACTGATTTTCCGGATTGTCGTATGGATTCACAGGAGCGTAAGGCTGGTAGTTATCTTCTCTTATTGGCATGTAGTCGTCGTATGGAGCGATGATTGGCGCTTGCTTCTGCCTGTTGTAGTCTTCACCTGGTCCTTCTCCTCCCCCCTCATTATAATTGTAGGAGTTGTAAGACGTCCAGTCCTCGACGTGGCTTTCCTCCTTCGGTTTCTTCGGCTTCATTTCGTGCACATGGATGAATACTGTTTTTGTATGAATGTGATGCTTGATGATTTCTGGGACGTGGATTTTAAAGTGAACGCTAAAATGAAATTTTTTTATTAAATTTTACTTGGAAAATATATTTATGCACGAGGGTCATTACAAAACATTTACTAACGTTTTCATACATTATATTATTCATTTAATTTGAATCAAAACTTACGTTTTCTTGTCACTATCCGTTCCAAAAGTTTTACTTAAAAATACTGCCAAAATTAACAATATTACTTTCTGAAAATAACCCATATCTGATATTTATATAATTATTTTTACCGATACATAATTATTAATGTATGACAGCCGAATGTGAATTATTTCAAGCACTTTTTTGACTAAAAAACAAAATATTTTAAATATACGATCGCTCTATCAATTAAAAACATTATTTTAAGATCACTTGATTCTTAAGTCGAACGTATAGATGCGAATTATAGAAACTTTATCATTGTTGAAATACCATTTTTCTGTGATAAGAATACACCAAACTCACGGACACCAAAGACAATATGTACACTCCGCCACTTTCACAGCTATTCTAACAACTCCGCTGGTCTGCAGCGTCTTTTATCGATATCCATCCGATTTGTTTTTTTGCTAATGTCCGTCGCTGCGGTATGGTTGATTAGTTTCGCGGCAGTTTGGCGAATCATCAATTTCCAACAAAAGAAATCGATGAAAAAGACGACGGAATTCAGTGTCGGTCTCAGTAAGAAATGCAATGATGGACATAGGAAAGTTTTCCCAGCGCTAAGTTTACGGCTGATTTGTTTCAAAGCGACACTTTATTATTGAGAGATTAGAAAAAGCATTGGTAGGTCAAGGTTTGAAGAAAGTGAGCCTGAAAAACGTAAATAAAGAGATGTCTTTCTAAGTGAAATTAATGCCTCAAGAAATATTTTGTAACTCATTTAATTGGCCAATTATACATTTAACTTCATTATACTTCAATAAGAAATTATACCATCTACATAAAAAAGCATGTACACTTATTTGTTATCTCTACTTAATTGAAAAAGCGTTTATTTTAAATTAAAAAATTAACATATTATAAATAAATTCTACTTTTATATTTCTATACTTTATTTTATAAAAAGAAGATTAATTACTTAACAATTTAAAATTTCTACGTCAAGTTTTTCACAAACAAAAGGTAGTAATGTAAAATATTTATTTTAATCAAATTTTGTTCGCACTATTTATAAAACGACAAATCACAGTAATTATGTTAGGTTACACTTTTTATTACATCAAACTCTCCAAGAATTGATATGGAAGTATAATTTTGCAGAGTAAGTTCAAATGAAACATTCGCTTTAGTATAACTTTTTGCTTTGTATACGACTATACATTGTGTATAATCAAACTTTCTACACATTTTTAATAATATAGGTTCTTATGGTACCAATGGCTATAAACATTATAGAAAAAAGTATATTTATAACATATACTTTTCAGTTTAAGTTCAGAGGCAAAAGTTGCTATATTTTCATTGAATATGTTATTACATTGCATAGAATATGACATCATTATTGTTAATCGTGAATTTTAATATTTTACTGTTTCAGTCTAAAATAGCAGGCAGTTCAAATACAAAAAGAATGTCTGTAGAATTCTTAATATTTATAAACACATCATTTTGCTACGCATTTTTAACTACCTTCTACTTTTGACTGAAACATTACATGTTAATTTTACAGATGGTCAAATTGAAGATTTTTTTTCTACTGATTGCATTTCTTTCAGTAAAAATAACGTCCCATAAATTGTTCTAAAATTACGAATCAAAATGTATTTGACGTTTATTTGACGTTTTAGCTAAAGTACACCATTTCTCTACAACAAAGGCCCATTGGACAAAAGTAACAATGGTTCTTTTGATTTTTAGGTACCAAAAATCAATTCCCAACGTTGATTTTTTCGGTTAGTAAAGTATTCATTCGTCATACATTTCATCAATCTAAGAAACAAAACATCTATTAGAATTGTATATTACGCATTTAGGGAGGAAAAAACGTGAACAGTCCATATCTTGTGTAAATTACCAAGCACGAACTATTTTTCCTCGCAACAGGGAAAATACACATTTTTTTCCACAGGCCCCCGGGAAGGAAATTGGACAACCTATATTTCGTGTATTTGGTATAATTTACACGATATGGATTGCCCACATTTTTTAAAAATAATAAATACATCCTTACTAATTTAAGATATATCTGTGTCTTTGATAAAACATAACCACTACACTATTACGATGATCCATCTCCAATTTGAGCTTTGTTTTAAATTTTCTTTATATTTTAGAAAACTCGTTGATAAAACTTTTTCTACAAATTCTGCATTTAGGAAACATATTAATGAAACAGTATTGTTCAAAACTGTTTACTTGAATTTAAACGATTGATGACATTGTAAACTATAAATTGTTTATTAAAAATACTAAAAAAGGTATAAATCAAAACTTTCAAAATTTTTGATAGTTTATAAGTGTACAAGACTATGGCAACATAATTATAATCATCAGAAAAATGAAATTAGCCAGTGTATATCGTTGTTTGTCTTGAACTGCGGTCTAAGACAATTATAGGTTCTTACACATAAAAAGTAATTGGAGGAACAGTGAGGAATAAGAAGCAACAAGGGGGAACAAAGACGCAAAGGCCCTTATTATAAAGTAGAGAGCTACCCAGGTGACAACAGAATGTAGATGCAACATGGCCATTTTTTTGTATCTTTACAATCATTTTAATGGTATAATAATTAATAATTAAAACAAAATGTTACTTGTAAACAATACAACAAAATTTTGCTGTGGTCATTTTTTAACGACAGCTAGTATCACTCTAAAGCAAACTCTCCAGCTCACTAGTATGTCTCGAACCTTTTGTTGGTTCTTCAATGTCTTCAATTATTTGGTAGATCACCTGCAAGCTGTGGTCAGCGTGGGTGAAGACACCTCTGACTGTCTATGTGCCTCGCCAGGTGTTCCCCAGGGCAGCGTATTCGGTCCGCTACTATTTACCATCTACATCGAAGACCTCCTGCGGATGCTATTAAGATTCGCTCAGCACATGCTGTTCTCTGAGGATATCCAGCTTTACGTTCACTGTCTTCTTTCTGTCAGACCAACTTTTTTATGCAATTTAATATATTAACAATACATACGAAAAATTTCAGAAGTAATAATTTCAGTCAAGACACTGTTTTTTTACATGTTTCCAGGTTTCTACGCAACGATCAACCATTCGTTCTCTACCAGCCTTGGATTTTTGTTATTCTCTAGTTTAAAACAGTCGTATAACAAAAGGGTATTTGTAATGAAATTGGTCAAAATTTTATGTCGCGGGCTCTCGAATTACTAGCTCTGGATTGGCTATCAGTAAAAAGACGGCGCGAATATCTGTTAGCGGTCCAGGCGTCCCTGTCATACCTTTTTCCCCGATTTTCAATTAAAATTTCAGTGGATTCACCGAAAAATCATAAATAAAATAAGATCACAAAATTTATCAACATTATAAAAGCGAAAACATTTTATTTAAATACCGAGAGAAAATTACTTTTTTCACAAATAGAAGAAGCTAATACTGGCTCGAAAATGCAAATTTTAATATGAACTAATGATCTCTACAAGTCAAATGTACGGCTGTAAATAACAAGGAGAAATAAATTTTTGAAATTTTTGAAGAGGTTAGAAAGGCCAATTTTAAAGAATATTATAAGGTGATAGTACCAACATTCGTACTTTATAGTTATTGCCACGAGCACAATACCATGCCCTTTGATAAAATAATTATATACAAAAAGCACTTTATTATAATATAGCGTTAACATTGATGAAGAATTTGTGAAGTGCAAATTGTATTGTCACTCCTAACAAAGACTAGCATGTTTTTAAACAATTTTTTTTATGATACTTTTATTATTTTTTGTACAAAGCATTACAAACTATAAAACCTTGAAGTAATTCAAATCGAAAAAATTTAGATTTAACGCTTGTTATTGTCAAAAGATTTTATTATTTTTAAAATTTCTGACAATCTTAAATATTAAAATAAATTACTTTTTACTTGCCTCAGATTCGACTACGTATCATTTTACATAAAAATGATAAATTCAAAGTAAATATCTTTTCGAAATAAAAATAATGTAATAAACTCAACAAAACATAATCTTTATTACAAAAGGTATACAACACTTATAAACATAACAAGATAAGTATAGAAATTATAAAACTAATTAAATATAAATTTGTACATTGATCAATCACGTTGCATCTTTGGAATACTACACAAGTTTGAGGAATATCATAAAATAATTCCTTCTAATTAACGTATTTTGTACTGTATCCAGACTTATTTTATTTTTAGTAAAATCCACCATAGTGCTCCTCAGCTTCTTTCTTCCAATCATCGTTATCCTTTTTATGTTCATGCTTGATTATTTTGTAGATCGTATGCGTGTGCTTAATATTCTTTACGTGATAAGGAACGTGAATTATTACCTTTTTCGACCTAGAATGTTAAATTTTTATAAGTAAAACACAAAATATTTATTATTTTCTCGCTTCACTGTAATCTATTAATTAAGGTAGCTCTTTTAAGCAACGAAAAAATATAGTTAAGTTAAGACAAATCTTATTTGTTTTTAATTTTAAAAACAATAAATATTATTATAAAGATGTGTATTAGTTATGATAGAAAAGATGAGAAGATGATTTATATTTTATTTTATAATTTCATTTAAAAAATGTATTTTATAACGTTAATACATAATTTGTAATATTATTCTACAGTTTCAATGAGATAAACGGAAACGAAAACAATATGATAAATAGTTGGTACTTACCCAGCATTAACTTCTTTTTGACACAAAATCAACATCATCAATAATGTTAAAGCGCACTACAACAAAATAATAGTTTATATTAACAGTAGATCATAACTGCAAACAAAGCAAGATGCATTTTCATTCTTCGATCTCTTACCAGAGATTTCGAGCCCATCTCGGCGGAGAGAAGTCGATCGACTTTCTACGGTGAAGGCCTCAACAATAAGAGTTGTAAAACTGAGCCTGGTACATCAGCTCCAGCTTGCTTATATACCGCCGGAGTTTGCGGAGCCGTAGAAGAAACTCGAACTCCGTTCCTCGAGCGACTATTTCTCCCAGCTAGTGTATCTTTATGTTTTTATGCGGGTGATCATGAAAATTTCCCGCTCAAAGTCAAGGACTGATGGAAGGATCACAAAAACAGTGTCTGCGAAATTAGAAAATTATTCCGGTCCCAATAACAACTCATCCGAAGTTACTTTTATCACGTTTGGTGGAGTATTTACTTTTTATACATTGTATACATTTTTTAAAATTACAAAATATAAAAAATTAATTTTTCTGAATATATAAATTTTACGGTGATGCATAGAACAACATTGATGAATTGTATTAAACGTAATATACTACAGCAACTTTATCAATTTTAAAGATTTTCATTATTTACTGTATTAGTTATATTATTTAGTTATAAACGAAAATGTTAAAATAATAAGAAATAATATTAGATATATTATGTAAGTATTAAAAATGAATAAGTTATAAAATATCAGAACAACAACCGGAACATGAAGCTTGATAAACTATATATTTATATATATATATATATATTTTTTTTTTCATTAAAAACAAATAATAATAATCACGAGCAAATATGCGTTCAATTCAGCAATTACGAGTGAAAATCAGTGGTGGGCAATACAAGTGAAATGGAAAGCCTTGGTAAACACGGAGCATAAGAACACACCTTTTGTGTACTTGCGCTTTCTACTTACATTTTATTGCGACGGCAATAAATCTTCATTTACAATAAATAAGGAGCTGTAATGTTTATATTAATGAATTTTTAAAAGTAAACATGGAATAAAAAATAAAATTTTTGGAATTTTTGTATGTATATTTTATAATACAAACAAGAAAATTTATAACCATGCTCATAATGGCATTCATCCGAATTCGAGATCAACCATTCTAATGCTCTTATTACAGTTCCTTAGCTTTTGTCTCAAGATGTTACTGATAGGTTTATTTTTTAATAGCATTTAACATTACATATTTGTTTCTACAGCAACCAAACTTTTATAATATATGTTATAGTATATATGAATATAATAAAAATACAAAAAGAAATTACACAATTACTGAATGATTAACTCATAATGCTTGCATAGTTTAACTCATAATTGTTATGATTACTTACTGCGATATCTGTCAATAATAATCATTAAATATATAATTAATGAAAAATCTCAAAAGGTAGATATTGTTTTTACTGAGCATATTATTGTAATTTGATATTTATTTTCAATGCAACAAGAATGGGCAATGTTTCAAAACAACATTTTTGAGAAGTTAGTAATGCGTTAAAAACTAATAAGGATATCGTGGAAAATAAACAAGATAAGACAACCTCAATTTTCATAATGTCTTTTAATACGGCTAACTTGAACTACTTCATTTAGGAACCAGTCCTTTCATTTATTCATAATTAAAGTATCACAACAACAAATATGGTACATTCATAATTATAATCTATGCATACATATATAATTTCCTTTGTACATCTTTACATCTAGGTATGCGCAATCGCTACGAGGGCATCTCTCATAACAAATATAATAACAGTTTGCAGTAAGTGCGTATTAAAAAAAGAACTTGGATTTCTCCAAAAACAAACGTGTAATTACATTAAACTCTAAAAATTGTACATTAAATCCAGCTTTCACTCGTGGCGGTCCTTATATCGAGCAAGTCGACTCTCGCTCACCGCTCCGCGCTTATTGAAGCTTATACTGTTATCGGCTCTTTGAATCGGTTTCGCTCTTTTTACTCCCTTTTGTCTTCTTGTTCTTCTGCTTCTCCTCCAACTCTTTGAGGAACTGCGTGCTAACCACTTTGTGCCGCCACAGGCCGAACGAGCCCATCATTTTCTTAACAGCCTCCTTCATCTTGGTCTCGGCCTTATCGGTTTTATTGGCCACAACAGGTGCGGCAGTACTGCTGGTGATTGGCACACTTTCGGTTGGCACTTGCTCCTCTTTGGTTTCCTCCTCGATAGTCGGCTCCTCGTCGATCCTCCTCTCGATCACCGCAACAACTTCGGGTTTCGACGTCGTCGTCTTTTTCGCCTCGGTCTCGGTGGCTTTCTTTTCCCCGATCATCTTCGGACTCCGCGAGGTGACGTTCTTCCAGCTCTGGCTCGCTGTCATCGACATAATCTTCTGCATCACTTCTTCACCCGTGGAGTTCCTGGTCAGTTCTGCGCCTGTCGAGTTACCGCTGGCGATGGGACCTCGTTGTAGGTTTGGCGCAGGGATGACCCGTAGTCCTCCATTGGCGGCCACCGGAAGCTTTTGTCGAAGCGGGGGTGGTGCTGGTGACGCTGACGATCTTACGAAATGCTTCGTAGCGGAATACTGATTTCGAGGTGTTCTGATCGGTGAACCGTCAAAGAATGAACCGAAACCACCACCGCGTCTTCTATTGAGTTCGGCCTTGTTTATGAGTGTAATTTCATCCAGATGGTTGAGCGGCTGCTTGAAGCGCGGGATTTCATCCTGCGGACTGCGGTTGGGTAGCTGCGTTGGACTGAAGAGACCCCGTGAACGACTTTCACTCGGTACGCGCGTGTTGTTCTGGTAGCCGTATCTACGGAGCGTCTCGTACTGTTGTTCCAAAACGTTACTGGAAGCTTTCGATTGCGGGAGGTTGGCTTGGTTGTTACTCGAGGAAGAGGTCTTATTTGTTGATGGAAAAGTGGCAGGGCCCTTTGATTCAGTGGGATTAAGACTGCGGCCATAGTAGTTGCCACGATGATCTGGAGGTCGACTCTGTAAGGACAGATTAAAGAACATTTGCAATTGGATACGTGGATACGAGATTTATTTTTATTCGTCAACAAATTAATCACGTGTCCTGGCTTTTGTTTCTAGCTTGAGCATGAAAGTCTGTTTGCATTCGACAAAAATGTTGCAACATAAATACGAAATAATAAAATCGCGATAAAATCGAGTATTCAGAATTTTGACAGATAAACTTATATAAATTGCGATGATTAATGAAAACGGGGATTACTTATGATTCTTGTATCAGAAGAATTGTATGAAACGAAAAATATCTGATCTAGATAAATTCAAAAATCCGTATTAAGTATAAATCCTGAACATTCTTGAAAAATTATATTTTAGCTAATAAAAATATTTTTCAAGATTATATTTTATTAAAAGATTTTTAATAAAAAGAAAGTGATAAAATTAAAATCATATTCATGCTTTCACTATCATTTTTATCTAAAATAATGATATTTAAATAAGTGCCTAGATAATAAAATTCTATATAGGTAAAGATTTAATTTTAATTAACCGTTATGAAATGAAGTATCAAAATTTCTGGTAGAAACGTAACCCAACTATTATTTTTTTGACCAAATAGTTTAATGATTGGTTCGTCCAATCCGACAACCGGATACTCGCGCTATACAGGCACAAAAAATCGAGCTTCTGACACGTCTGCCAAATAGTATGCAACAATCTTACTTGTCTTTTACATGCTTTTATCGCAATGTACTACTTTGTATAATTGTTTGATATTTACTTACCCAAATTATATTAGGTATATTGGATCCCGATTGTTTTAAAAACATGACAGGATATCTTGGATCATTTGGAACTTCGAGTACTCTGTCGTGTGTTGGATAACCTGGTTTTTTGTCTTTTATTTCTTTGTCTGATGAAGTGTCAGAAAGCTTCCATGGATCACCAGTGACCATCTTAGAAGGATATTCATCTTGTTGGAGTACAGATGATTTCCCAGGAGTCACATAGCTATTTGAAATAAGAAGCTGATTAGGAAAGTGAATGCCAAAAGAACTTTGTAGTCATTTTAATTCAAAACTTCTGATCTTATGTACAGAGAAAAGCTCTGCCGTAATAGTATGCGTATATATAGACTTAGGCATGAGCGGCTCAAATAAAAGGCCCAACAAGGCAGTTTTAGCGTAGGTGGCACACCGCTATATATACATTCTGCCCGCAAATAGTTGAAATAATGATGAGGAAAATAAGAAAGTGCCTACGCGCCACCTATCTTAACTAGCCAGAAACTATCCTGGTAGAAAATTGAGCAATTCTGGACAGAATTTCTAGTAAACACATATAAAAAAATGACTTATCTAGAAATTCTGGAAATATTCTGAACTGGATTTTTAGTAATAACTTATTTTAAAAATTTTTAACCGGAAATTCTGCCCAGCAATATTCACAAATTTCTCCGGCAAGTTCAAGCGGTGGGGAAAAGGCCAGTTTAAAACTGTTTTATTTTACTGTTACTATAATTACTTAACTACGGCTCATTTTGCATGGTCGCTCATCGCTAACGTGGCGGGTCTTTTTTCTTCATGGCGCTATTAACGAGCAGATTTTAAACCTTCTTTAAAGTGTATTTTCAAAATTCATGCATATTGTATATAATATATATTATATATTTTATTTAAAAAATTAGCTTTTCAACAGTTTTCTTTGCTGAAGGCTCTGTTTATGAGATTATAGAACATTGTGCCAAAGTATTATTTTTGAGTAACTCAGAACATTTAATCCGAGATGAATTGCGCATATTTTATACAATATCAAAAATACGTTAATTCCTATAATGATGTTTTTGGTTGTTGTAAATACCTATCGTGTTGTTTCACGGGATCCTCTGTATAATACGGCAGCTGATTGTACTGTTGAGGTAGATGCGACTGAGTAACCGGAGGACCATAGGTAGGAGGAGGCGGTTCTCTATTGATAAGATGTATAACCACACGATTCGTGTCTTCGTCAAGCGGTTCGTTCTGCCTGATAAACACCTTTTTTCCAATACCGGGAAATTCCATGGGTCCGATAAGCGGACCAGGTCCAGGGGGTGTGTCGTCACCGAAAAAATCCGGCATCCAATCGGGCCAGCTACTCTCGCGATGTCTTTGCATTGGTTCCAAAATCATCATGTTATCGTCGGAATCAACGGGTTTAGGAATCCTCTGAATGTACCGAGATCCCGGATTACTGGGTGATGCAATGCTGTCTGGAACATCTAGTGGAGGACCGAAATCTGGACCATTCTGAACTATCCGCCTTGATGACCATGGATTGCTCGAATCGTGCGGATGAAACAGGTCGCGATCAATAGGGTTTGACAGTGGTTGCGAGCTTCTAAAGGGCTGATTGCTCGGTCTATTGTAACAATTACGAATTATGGATGGATAGTTACAAAGATATTTTGAAATTTAGAGCTGTATTAACGAGTGTATTAATGCAAAAAGTTTTAAATTCTTTTAAAGATATATAAGTTTATGCAATCCTTTTAGGATTTAATTATGAAACTTTTAATGAATTCCACAATAATATTTAAAGATAATATTAATAAATTTAAAAACGTTTGCACTTGTAACGATTATTTTGATTCATGAAGTGTGAAAATACTGTTTTGGTAATACTAAGCTGGTTTGAGTACTCTGAGCATAACTCTCTTATTAGAGGGCATTTAAAAAAGATCGCGACAAAAATATATTCTGCGCTTATATTCATAAATGAAAAAGATTTGTGTGAATTAATTCAAAAATTAGTGAGGCTCACTAGACTATAATGAAGAGATTTTAAAGCCGCGTCAGTAAATTCATTTTTTTATAATTTATTCACCACAGGAATTACTTTATTTAATCAAAGTTTATTTCACTCAATATAAAGCCTAACAATAAAGAGGATTATCTTACAACCCCTATTATAGGATGGTCCTAGTTTCTGAGTTATTATTAATCAACTTTATGTAAATTTAAAATAATCTTAGTAAATTTTAAGCTGGTCTGAGTAGGAGATCTCTGCAAAGATTATTTTATGCTCCGAAATTGAGTACAGAGATCACTGCAGAGATCTCTGCTGAGATCTCTACGGAAA
Source organism: Cecidostiba fungosa (assembly GCA_900474305.1). Taxonomy (NCBI): domain Eukaryota; kingdom Metazoa; phylum Arthropoda; class Insecta; order Hymenoptera; family Pteromalidae; genus Cecidostiba; species Cecidostiba fungosa. Next base: position 22,676 of record UCOJ01001131.1, on the reverse strand, counting down.
ACTCTGCAGCGAACTCTGCAGAGACCCCTGCACATTACTCTACAGATTTCTCTGCAGGAATATTTGCAGAATTTTTTTCATACAAGGGTGCACAATTTGCATATATTTTGATTAGTCGTCTATTTAATTCATATATATTTTGATAAAAGCCTAGTATAGAATTCTGTAAAAAAAATATCTTTGGCTTTTATACGAAAGAAATGTATAATCAAAATTTTAGGTAAGCATTACTATATTATATCTAAATTTATCTAGACGCATACGAAATGTCAATAAAGCACAAATATGCAATTATCCCCTCTTCCCTATAGCCATCTTAAAGTTACATTCTATCCCGGCTAAAAATTTAAATTCGTTAAGAGATCTCAATGAGATCAATATGAAATTTTAATGAGATCTATAAGAGATCACATGTAGATCTCATATGATATTTTCACGCGGAATTATATTAAAAAAGATGTAGATAAAAATAATGAGAATTAATTCATAACAGAATCAATATTATTATCATCCGGTCCCAACAACTAGACAACACTAGACCATAAAAATATGAAAGCCATGTTAGTAAGTTTATTTTTTATTTTATAATTTGTTTATCATCAATAGTTTGTTTTAATCAAAGTTTAGTTCATATAATAATTTAAAAATGTTATGCAATCCAAGTTATTTGATGAGATAAAAACACTAAATTGATAAATGAGCTTAGCACATCAGACAATCCCTATTATCGGTTGTCGAGTTATATGAAAACTCATGAGATCAAATTCTTTTTGAAAAATTTGATAGCGCGTGTTTGTTTGCTGTTAATAATTTAGAATTGTAACAGCTCATTTTTATTTTAAGTATTTTATGTGTACAGATATTTAAACTTGTATTTGAATTATTTCTTATATCTGCATATATACAAAAGTCTTTATATAGTTTAGTTTTTTATTAACCATTCAAGCCCCAGTTGCAAATTTTCCATATTGTTAGTCAAATTACGTGCATTTTTTATAAAAGTGATGTGGTCAATATCAACAACTCATCATCTACTTGTTTGTTCTATAAGAAGAACTGAATTTTGAATATATAAAGATTTGATTCATCAAGAAATCAATTTTTATGTTTTCTGTTGTTAGTAAGTTTTCTCTTTGCTTAAGACAATATATATTATATTGTGCAAAACAGTGACGTCTGAAAATTAATATAATTTTTAACACTCTCAAAAGTAGCATGTTACCTCTGTTACATGGCCTTTCAGATATGAACCAAGTTGAAAATCTAATTGATATTAAATAATTCCTCTTGATTGAAGTAAAAAAAACAAAAAAATTCTTTTGAATAGTAAAATAATTATTAATATACAATCAAGTAAATTTGAAGTTTGAAATATATCTAATGATAGAAGTAACATACTAGTTTTGAGAGTGTAAAAATGAATGGAGCGTCAAGTCAATTTCTTAAAATGTCTAATTTGGTCATACAGATTTATAATTAAAAAAATGAAGATTTTTTTATTAATAACACACTTATCTATTTTAAAAATGTTAATATAAATAGTGATTATTTAATGGATTAGATAACAAACAAATCATGTAAAGCTTAAAAAAATTAACAGTAAAATAATGATCGATCTATGAAAAATTAAATAAAATATAAAAAAATATTTAAGTAGGTTGGACATGTGCAAAATAAAAACAAACGGCAAAATAAATTTAAAAAAAAAAATTACGATACCTCATAGAATTGCCATTATCAGCTATGACAATCGAGAATAGGAATGCACCAACCTGTGAGGAAAAACCTTAATATAAATTGGACAAATATAATTCTCAGAAATTGTTTTGTTAAGCATCGATTACTCTTAGCTTTTGCAAACAATATAAATATAAAATTAAGTGAATTGAGATAAAATTAGGTAAAATTTAGTCAAGTGTAACACTGTATATAAGCCAATGCAATAATTTGGTTTTTCTTTATTGTCATTATTTATAAAAAAATAAGTTCGTATAGTCAATCAGGCGTCGTCAATAAATAAAAAGTATAATTGGAACGTCTTACGTCCGCGTCTCTGAAAGATAACAGTTGCATTAGAAATCAAAGATTAACATAACACTGTCAAAGTCACATGAACGTAAAGCACAATTAGTCCCTATAAACGTCAGCTTTGTATCACAGTAGCAGTCCCAGTATACGAAGCAATCTTCTAATGGTCACCGGGCGTGCAAAAAGAAAGTCGGGATTGATCATTAAAGTCCGCGATGTGTCATCAGCCCTAATCCACACATCACTCACCATAAGAAGGCGCAAGACCGTCATCTCGGGACGAAAAACCGCGCGCACTGATCGGACAAATGGAAGCAAAAAAAAAAATAAGAAGAAGATAAACTTTGGGCAAACGAAACAAATCTCGCCACTCTCGAGATTCGAGAGCAGCGGAGCAAGCGCCGAGGAACAACCACCGCACTGGGGAAACTCGCTTCTGTCAACTGGCTCGTGGACATATAATACGGTGTCTTTTAAAGGCCGAACGCGCTCACGCTCCCCCTAACGCATATACGCCGAGTCCCGGAGCAGGGAGATCCCGAGCTGAGCAGCTGATTTTCTCCGTTTCATCGGAACGCGTAGAAAACTGGAACGTGATACGCGAGCGCGACCGTAATCCAACCACTTGCACTTGAAAATGCCCCCCTTCTGGCACTGCTCGATATATAGATACCAAAGCGTATATGATGAGTATACCTGCTCGCACGTATACACGCGCGCCTTCCTCCTCTTCATCCTCCCTCACCACTGCATCAGGCTGCAATGAGAGAACAAGTCGACATAAAGCTACTTACGCCACTCGTTTTACTAAAAAATGCCTTGGCCGTGGCAATGAACTGGCAGCGCACGGTTTTACGATTAGCGCGCTCGTTTTCATTTTTTTTTCTTTCTTCTATGATATGCACGCGGGAGCCAGTTTTTACTTTCTTTATTTCGGCGACGATATACCGCTTTCCGGCCTTCTTGAAAGAGCGCACGCACTTTTCTTCTATACTTATGTGTATTTCTCGCTCACTTTCTATGTCGTTTGCGTGCCTCCGCGTATTTATGCGCTTTGTCTACGAGCAGCGGAAATGAGGAAAAACAAAGAGGGATATTGGTGAAAACGCGTCGAATTTTCGACGAATCTTCCCGCGCTATTATACGAACGTGGATTATGATCGCGCGCGGATACTTGCGAAAGAATGGCATTTCGTATATGCGCGCGATGAACTCGCGGCACGCGACGCCTTTCCAAACACGCTTTTTTGTTGACTTGTCCAGCTAATCTATTGTCAGGATAATTGAATTTTGTTTTTGAAATTTTTACAACGAATTCATGATTTAAATAATAATTACACGTTATATTGTTATATTTATTAGGAAATAAATTTGTCAATTTGTAATGTTTACAAAATTTAGCATAGTATGTCACGCAAGCTGATTAGCGTGATGAATAATGAAATTCTATTAAATGTTGAGATTTTCACTTAGATCTCCCTGAGCTTTTTGTTTTACGAAACAGGTTCCCATTAAAATATCTATCGGTCTAGAAACGTGCCAGTAACTTAATTCATTCAAGTGGTTTCATCTAAATATAGATTCTGATAGTATACATTTTCACGCTTTGAACAACTCGGTAAATAAACAATTTGTTTTGAAAGTACAGACTTTTAAACGAGTTAGTGTTTGCTGTTTTAAATATGAGTAAAATTTTATACTTTCACAACAAAGACATGAATATTTTTCCAAGGAAAATAATGAAGCTTAAAAAAAGAAACTTAAAGCGCACTACGACGTGTGAAACGTTTTCTAACCCATAACATTTTATAGCTTAATTTCCCTTTCTCGTAGATAGAACTAGTAGGACAACAAGGTCACTCTCTTCCGCCTTAATCGTATCTCATAATCAAACGGGGCAATCGCGTTCCTATGATTTATACTGTGCAATTTTCTCGAAGCTTGCAAAGCGTTCGATCATAATTCTCGAGCTGCTAAACCTATAATTTCCTGATTTTATAGGATTTTATTGACAGACTTGTATTTATAATACTGTGACATACAATGTATCGCTAAAAAAGAAGAATATTTAACTTCAGAACTTCTAACTAGATTCCCATATAAAAATTCATAATCATTTTATGGCTTTCAACGTTTTTCTCATTATTAAAGAGCGATCAAGCTAATTATACATTTTCCACGAGAGGTTATGGAATGATGTCTTATTATTGAAGTTTATTTATAGAAGTCGGATATTTATTGCCTGCGCGCGTGGTTAACAAGTACCACTTGTGTGTCTGATTTCAAAAAGACTCTGTTATAACGTGCTTGTAATTATTATATCCCGGAAATATTTTCAAATTACAGAGAAGCTTTCTGTAGTCTTTTAATATTGGTGATTACAGGTATGCGGTCGATTTTGAATTTATACTCTTTAAATTGAATGGGAAATATACAACTATTAATTTTTTGTTTCCGAAGTTTCTAGGTGTCAATTATATACAATAGAAAACTAAATGCGATTATTTCTTCTATTTATCTTTTCTATGGGAAATCCAGGTTGCTGCGAAGTGTAGTTTAAAAGTTGAATGTACAGAGGGAAATGAAACTAGAAATAGAACGAGGAAGTCTTCAGTTTTGTGTAATACAAGTGCTGTTAAAGGATCAATTAAGTTAAATGATAATGAGAACGGACTGTTGGATCGTAATTAAATCTGTTCGATCTTTACAAACAAGTTTGACTCTGATTGACCGTATACGTCGATCGAATTGATATGTAGCTTTGAAAGAATCAAGTAAAGCATCAGGATGCTATATATAACGTATACCACATGAGTCTTTTACAGTAATTCATTCTTGTACTTTTGATGAGTTCAAGTTTCTGATGATTTCCTCAAAATTCGTTTAAACCAATCTTTTAAATTTTAACAGAGTATAAGGAAATAAGAGAACTGATTTTTGAACTTCGTTTTATTGGGACGTATATTCAAACTCATTTTGACATAATTAAAAATTCAACTAACCATTTACGATTGTCCTTTAATCGGTTTCACGCCGTCTCGTTGTTGCAGCCAGATTCATTAGCTTCATAATTTATGGTCTCTTATTGACATTGATATACATTATATTTCAATAAAATTTATGTACTTTCTAAAATTCGTTTGATTTGCCGGCCTAAGTCTTGTATATGTGTAAAAATTCATTTTTTAACTGTATCTAATAATTGCTCCAAAAAGATACCAATTACCACGGAATATTGAAGTTCAATGAACCGCCTTAGATTCCTTAATACAACCCGGAAACAACACTCGTTCGTATGTATCATAAAAGTATGGTATTTAATAATTGCTCTTAAAAGATACCAATTATACAGGGGAAAATTAGAGATCAATAAACCGATTCACATTCTTTAATAGTATACACGTTCACAAAATCTATGTAAAAAAAGAAATTGTTATTTTTTTGCAATTTTATGATAGCAACTTGGTAAATTCTACGAGGTTTCATTAGATAAATTTAGCTATTTCACAAATTAGAATACAACATGAAACTCATTACTCATAGCAGCCGATAAACAAATATCTATATTTGACACATCCAGTACTTTCACATCCTCCTAAAAGCATCGGTTTAAGATAACAAGAAGCAGTCAATACATTTCACATTCAATATTTTTGCAAGCTCTCGCAAGCTCACATAGATAAAGCTCGTATATATATACAGGACTACACAACCAAGCGACTTCCCGTCGCAGCGCGACCGGTTACAGCCGCGTCGGAAAAGAAAATTGGTATAGCCGAAAAAGAAAATTCCACAGTTGCGGCAATAATTAAGCCGAAATACTTTCTTTCCTCACGTCGCGAGTTCCTTCCTGCAACAAGTCAACAAGAGCACACGGCGTCGAAAAGGCCAGCGCAAGTGCTGTACAAACAAAGAGCAACGCACTCGAACTCTCATTACACAGCAGCTGCAGCGCGGCTCTATACGGCCAAGGTCATTATACCCTATGCGTGCAAAAAAAAGTATATACACACATCCCTCCGTAAAAGTGGCTCCGCTTAATTGGCCCCGCGCGCGGTCCCCGAGAATGCAGAGCAGTCGCATGCTATACTATATATATATATACAAGCGAAGCCGGTTCCAAAGCGACTGCTCTTATAACGCTCCACTTTACGACTTCATAGAGGCTCGCGCATAGCTGAGAAATGTGCGTACACACATACAGATATATACTATAAGCGTTCGCGCGCGCGCATTATCCGCTGATTTACGAGGTGCTCGCCGCGCACCGGAAAACGGCCGCGATACATTAGAGCTGAATTTGTGGCCGATCGTTAAGTATATACCGGTTTTTTTCGTACCTTTCTTATACGCTCTTCCTCTCGACAGGTCGAAACGATTCGATTCGATCTGCAAACACGCGATAGATCGCATCCAATAGATGGATTTATCAATCCCTCGGCGCTCGTTCCGCTTTTTGTATGTGGATTTACACGGTGTGCATACTGCCGTGTGTATTAGGACTTTTTTTCGAGCTGAAAAACGGAGGAACGTGTAGCGCGGATGTTATTCGCTTATAATCTACACCGATTTTCACTTTCAGCTATGTTTAATCGGAACGGATCAAGCGAGCGCTTTTTGCATAGACCTACTCCGTCTGTCTGATTGATTTGCGAGAACACGACGCCACGCGGATAATTGTTTTAATTTATGTGCGTGTATATGTCTGCAGCGTGTGCTGTACTATGTCGACCGCGAGGAAATGAGCGAGAAAGTCGGCGCCTATATAGCCTGCGATTTGGGGGTAGAGCAAGTTGCCCAGGATTTTACCGTTGTTCCGAATAAACGTTTCGATAATGAGTTGGTTCACTACTGCCACACGTGCGTATATATGCGGCGATAAGTGGATGAAATTTTGTTGTTTAAGGCGTTTGTTTTGTGGGCGCTGGAATTCTATAGAATTATTCGTTGCACGAACGAGGAGGGAAAATAATCTTCAATTTTCTGAGTTTGAAATAAAGTAGATGAAAGCGAAGATAAGACACAGTACGATAAAAATGCGACTTCTCTCCTTTAACAAATGCGATGTTACTCTACTGTCAATTATAAATTTCACCTGTATATAATACATAATGCATAACGTACACTTGGCGTTTGATTGATCTGCGTCAATTATTTAGTAAATCTATATACGTATACTTGGCAGTAATAGGACAGTTCTCTTCCTCAATTATACATCGATTTATTACGAATTCAAACTTTTTGCACCATTAAATTTTATCGGCATGTGAGTAATGTAATTAATTATAAGCAAAGTGAGGAAATCTTGATATTAAAGCTGCAATCGATCATACTGACATATATATTAAACACAAATAAAGGTGTTGACTGAAATTACTTATGGCTAATCTAAAAATCTAGAAAATATGCATTATTGCGTAATGAGTGTACAACAAAAACAATTTTGCATTATGTTAATGAAACTTTTTTGAAACTTCTAGTTCAATTAATTATAAAGTTATTAAATAATGATAATTTTGAAAAATTGCACTTTCTGTTGGTTCTTATACATATACTAACAAACGCCCGGTATATAGATGCATAATTACACATATCTAACGAAAATCAGTTCATGTATTAGAGTTTATCAAATAGTGCATGTCTAATTGAGCATAGAAACTTCCCTTTTAACTGCACTAAATCAATTCATAGTCGGATACCATGAGCGAGTTTCATTTGAATGCCACGATCGTTTCAAGTGACTAATAAAAAGTAAAAAATTATTGATGAATTTATGCAATATACTGTTCCATTTTAATTTTAATTACAGTATTGCATGTCAAACTCAAATACATTATCAGCAATCGGTACTTTCATCTTTATCTAAAATTTGAAATTTTCTTTTAAGTAAATAGAATTGGCTTTGAGAAAACCAAGTTTGTTATTTTTATAAAGCGTATATGCTAGAATCTTATATACAATGTTTTCATTACAAACCTTAGTTTATTGGGTGTATCTTCAATTTGATTTATTAAGTATAATATATATCTTTATACAATTTGTAAATAAGAAAGTCGATAACATGATTAAATCAATTAACATGTTACGATATCGGTTAATCAAAGTTAAATCTACGTTTTCCATCAAATCTGAAACCATAAGCTGCACTATTTGGAGCATTGATCAAAGCAGGATTTTTATGTTTATGAAAGGAACCATGAAGATGTGGTGGTCTCGCGGCATTATCTTCATCACCCTTCAAATAAAAAGCTTCAAAATGACCGTTTGGTAATAAAATATCTTTTAGCGATTTATCCTCTGGATCGTAAGCCATCATTTGCGCCGACAGGCACAATAATACGAAAATCTGCAAATTAAATAATAATTATTAAATATGTCATATTTATTAAATATATTTATCATTGTTCTTCGAATTTCTTTAAAATTACTTATAAATTCTAAAAAAATCCTCTCCTTTTATTTACGGTTACTATTTTTAGACTTAAAAAGTTTGAAAATAAAAACATTTTTTATTTAAAGTTTTATGCTTATTGCCAAGTACAAACAAATGAGGGGTCAGAAAGTGGCAAAAATTTATACCAAATAATGAAAATTAAAAAAAAAATTATAAATATATTAACATTGAATAGACCTCTGATTAAATATTTTGACGATTCGTTTGATAATTATTAGTTAAATTTAAAATATCACGTTGTTATTATGATTCATCAATTTAATATTATATACTTATATGGTTTTTTATAAAAACATATTCTTGTTGTATTATATACATATAATTCTTAATTGCACATTATAAAGTCAGAAGAAAATAAAGAACTTAAATAGTTACTCTAATAATTTTATTTTTTGTTTTTTAGTTATACAAAATAATAGAAAGTATATAATTAGAACTGGTTTGATGGTAAATAAACATTATAACGTGTGCACTCGACCTCATAATTCGTGGTGACAGCTTCTGCTAAACGAGACGATGAACTACATAGTAGGGTATGAGTTTAATTATTTGTGATTATTTATATTTTTAGATATACCTTTATTCTTGTTAAAAAGAGTATGTTCAAATACTTATTGCTTAAAATTTATTACTGAAAGATAATATGAAATGCTAGCGTGATTATTCATCGCATGCCCGTTTACGATTACGTTGAACTAGATCATCATCGAAACATGACATGTTGTCTGATTATTTTAATGTACGCCCACAACAATCACAAATACGCCCCGCGTCAATTATACATATATACCGTGATATAACTTTAATGATAAGCATTTATCATTATAAGCTTATAATAATATATTAAACCGTTAGAAAATATCATAACTATAAATAAACAGTGATACAATAAAAAAACTGTTTTATTTATAATTGCAATTTACAAACACCTACTATACGGATCATTATAAACAAGCCGTGCAGTATGCAAATACTTTCTTATTATATACAATACATAGTGCATGTGATACTAATTAAAAATATATTTTTCATATTCGCTAACAGATATATCTTACAGCTCTATTGTGTTCGAGAATTAATTAACATCCCGAGGCAGCTATAATTTTTACCAAAAATCAAGGCAACAATGGCTCTATCGAATAGTTTATATTCACGTTACAGCCCAGTCTACACCGGAAGAATTAAGTATTTTTGAAAATATTCATAAGCGAACACTTTCTCTCATTTTTATCGATATAAAAGAATCAATAATCGCAATATTCGAAAGCGCACGACGCGTAAATTTTGAAATACTACGTTTTACCCACGTATCAAGATATTAAACGTAGAGCATGCCGGGCCATTTACTGCCAATGAAAGTATTCGAAAAATGTCTTTTATGCTGCGTTTAATTACATCGTGAAGCCGATCGATTAAAAAGAAATCATCAAAAATCTGCAAAAACGAGAAGAAATAAAATTATTACGAGAAAGTGACCCACCGTTATGAGCATGATCTCGTCTCGTTGATGCTGAGCAAAAAGCAAACGAACCGCTTGATAGATCACACCTGTGCGGAATTCGATGCAGTTGGCGGTTCGGTGGCTTCGTCCTGAAAGAAGAAAAAAGAGACGTAAACTTGATAAGTCTCAGGATAAGCATTACAGAGTATAGTAGACCACGAGCCATCAATCGATAAAAGGCGCAAATCAACGCGTGTCACTTTCATTCCATCTCTCTCGCGTCGATACATGCGCAGCGCGCATAAATCGGTAAAAAGCGCGTATACGTGCAACCCGGCACCGCTCGACTTATAGATAAAGGAGAAAGACATATCGAGCAACCGTAGATGAAAAACGAATACAAAAAAAAGAGAGTGAGCGCGAAGGACGAGTTATAAGAATATACATATCATATAGAGTCTCGAATAACTCACCTAAACGTGCGTAGGTATAGCTGCAGCGCCGCTTCGCAGGTCCGCAAAAGTGAAAGCGCTCGTTATAATACTCGGTTGCGCTGCGCACTCGCTCGCTCTCTTTCTGTGTTCGTGTGGATATATATAGATATGGTATATGTGTGTCCGGAGCGCTCACGTTTTTAATTGAGCTGCTGCTGCTGCTCGCGGCCTTGCTGTCTGTGTAGCACTACTGGCCCGGGATCGAACGATCGCGCGAAAGCGTTCGCCGATCGCGCTGCAGACGAGTTGCGCGCTGCGGAGCAGCTCATGCGGACTCATATGCCGTGTGTGTGATATTGGAGAGCGGAAGAGATAGTGGGCGATAATCGCGGCGGTGAGATTGATTTTCAAATTCAATATGGATTATACGACAGGCTGAGAGTTGTTGCGACGCAGGACATTGCACTCGTGGAATTGATACTAAAAATATAATACACAAGTAATATATATATAGTTGTTGTAATAATTTATTTATTTCTTGTATTATTAAAAAAATTTGATGCTACAGAGACAGCATCTTATTACCTTACTCACCGATCCTTGCTCCGATTAAGAATGAGTGGATTATATGACAGGCTAAAATTTTCGGTTTTATTATACCAATTAAGTACTTTTGGTATAAGTATAACGAATTACCAACTGTTTTGTTGTATATACTTGATAAGGGTACTCAAAAATTTAGTAGGTGTGTATTTTATCAAGCGTTTTCTTACTACTAATAGCTGTCACCAACCATTTTTTCCATGTATCAATGCAGGTTCCCATAAATATAGTGCAACTTAGTGTATACAGCTATAAAAGATAATAGCTTAGCTATTAATTTGCTTTATGTGTAATGTATTACTAACATAGCGCCGGATTCACAAAAATATATGAGTTCGCTTATTTTGAATAATAGGTATAATTAAAATATTTTGATTAAAGACAAGATAAATATTTATCAAAAAACTTTTGTAGCACTCTGCTCGGGCGTTACGCACGGTAGAAAAAAAGACTGCTAATAACACGGATAGGAGAGTGACAGGTTACATTAGAATACAGCGTTTAACAATGCTAGTTGAACTCAACATTTTAAATAAGCGATATTGACAAATGCAAGACCTGAATAATACGACAGTCCATTAATTATCAACACCTTGCCTGTCGATTATAGTGAAAATTTTGGGATTTTTCACTATTTTCAATAACAGAGAACTTTTTACCTAAGCGACCATTTATAACGATTTTTTTCCAAGTAAAGCTCTGGTCCCGTACTTTCATGCTATAAGTATAGATTTTTATAGAACAAAATTGTTGCAGGCGCATCTCCCAACATTTTTTTTGACTCATTTTTAGTCCCCCGGGAAGGAATTGTTTTCTTCGTATATTTATATAACTAATCAATTAACAGACAGTGTGTAAACTACTAGAAGAGTAACAGAAAAGAACTCCCAATTAAAAAAAATTACGGTTATACACCATGAATATAATTTTATGTATCGAAAACTGAAAAAATAGGATTTCTTTATAACCAACGCTTTAGGCAATACAATTGAAATTTTAGTTTAGAAAAAATTATAGATTATATATATGTCGATCACTTTTTGGCACAAATTATGGGACCCATCGTGACCAAACAGACAGCGAACGAGAACAATTTTAACCATTTATAAGCAGATGATTGCAAATAAAGGTATTGGAGTGTCGGTATATTTGAATGCGTAAGACATCAGGTATTGAAAAAGTACATTTTATTCAGTCTATATAATATAATATAAATTATATTAGTATATTTAAAATACTAAACGAAATTTAACAATAACACAATTAGTTAATTTTATGTTCTCATAATCCATGCTACAACTACAATTTAGTAAAACTTTGTTTAGCGATTTTATTTTATACAATATACTACGTTTCTACGTGTATTTTTGCTAGCACAGTCTTAAAAATGTTACTCATTATTTTTTTGCATTTTTGTTGTATTCAAAAGTATAAAATGTTTAATTTCTTGGGCTTCTACTAGCACTTACTAAATACTCATTATTTAAGTCTAATATTCAGTACAATATATTATTGCAATTTCATCTAATCAGATTTTTATATATTTGAAAAAAAAAAACAAAATTAAAATGTTATCATCTGCTAATTTGAATTTGAACATTTTTATGACTATACACTAAACATTTTCTTTCAACTTAAAACCTAAGAACAACTTATATTATATATTATGTTTTCTATTCTGTTTAGAAAAATGTACCAAGTTATTTACGGCAAAAAAAGGTATGATTATCACAATTTTTTTTTTATAATGCGCATAGCTTTTCAGAATATTCACAAACGTATTATTTATATCAATCACAATAAAATATATTATCATACACATGGTTTCTTGATTAAGAGAAAATCCCAATGTAAAACATATTTTGTAGATCATCATTTGAATCATAATCTTTTTTATATTATAGCCTATCCAACTGCTATTGAAAGTCTTATCCAGTTCCTGCATACATCTCAAATATACCTACATTTTCAATACAGTAGAATCCAAATTACTGGAGCTTTGATGTTATCAGACAGACGTATAAATACAGATGTGTCTTGATGTCACAGAAGCCTAGAGTTGGGCTTCAACTTAAGACTTCTGAATTTTAAGCCCAACGCTCTGCTTATACCTTGCCACTCTAATCAGAACTTTGATTATTTTCATCACTTGAATAACTTGATTGCTTTTTATCTCTGGATATTTGTTTAGATTTTAATCCTCTCCTGGTTAAACCCCAAAATGCGGAGGGTCGTAGAGTCTTATCTTTATCTGCTGTAAACTGCCAGCCCATATGTATCCCACATCCTTTGCATGTAGCAATTGTCCATGCATAGCTACGTAAAATTTCAAAAATATTTTATATGTATAAATAAGTATAATTTATTATAATCATACATTGTCTATTTACATAAAAAGTTAAAATATTTGTATTATATTGAGTAGTTTATTACCCAGGAAACCAACTGTATTCCGCTGAAGGAGGTTCGTTATTAAGTTTAAGATTTTTCGCTTGGTATAATGTAACAGTATCATGAATAAATCCACCAGAATTGCAGAATGTACTTTGAGGGCCTTCTTTACTCATGGGAAAGAGGTCTGATTGATTTCCAATATGTCTTTCACAATTAGAACACACAAGAACTCGGTCCTAAAATAATATCCAATTTTTAGTAAAAAACGTAAATTTTATTTAACAGATTCAGATTTTACTTACTTTTGTCAAATATTTTAATTCCCATTGCAACCTAGGAATGGCACAATCATACCTCAATAGTATTAGTCGTTCACTATCATTTAAAGGCAAATTCTGAGCAACCCAAAATGACAACTCTGTAGGATCTGTAGGTATGCAACTACCTCCTAAAATATTTACATAATAATAATTAATATATAAATATGTAATATATTATTAAAGATCAACAAATATATAAAATGATAGAAAAAATGCTCAATTACTAGTTTCAATAAATTGAAGTTGTTGTCGTATCTTAAAAGCTAGTGTATAGGGATCATATTGTCGATAAACCCAAGCTGGCCAAGATGTTAACGAAGCTTCTAATCTTTCTATTTTTTCTTGTTTTTTCTGTTCATTCTCATTAATGGGTCTTATTCTTTGATGATCTAATGATGCTAACCTTTGTTCAAAAAATGGATGCGAAAGACTAATTTCTGGCATTATTTTGACATTTGCAGAAATCTCACTGTAACCCTATAAAAATGAATGTTATGAAATGATTATAATAAATAAACTAAAAATACGTAGTTTTCATTCGCACACCTGCATCATTAGTATAATCTTAAATCGCTGTCTTCCTTTAGCTTTAATACGAAACCCTTCCTCAGGGTTACCCTGTGAATATTCATATATTTCAGCAGTTGTACCTATTGGTTCTTTATCAGCTTGTTGACAGACCACACCAAATGTTCGATTTTTTTGTATACATTTTTCAAGCATACCAATTATGTTTGAACCAAAAACTGCCATTGGCAAAGTTTGTCCAGGAAATAATACCACGGACTGCTTTATTAGTAAAGGTAGATTTATATAGATGCCTTCATCTAACAATGTTCGGCCTCTTAATTCTTCTAAATTTGATCCCAAATACTTAGCAAAAGAAAAAATTGAATAAAGTAGGCTTATTAATTGATTGATGTAATGTTAAAAATATATCAACTCACAGAATGAGAAGCAGGTAAATTCAAATCAAAATCATGAGTATTGGATATGGATGACGTTTGATTGTTGTCATTTGTATTTTCAATCAAGTTTGCTGATTCATTACTATTCACATCGTTTTCTGCTACAGTTTCTAAAAAAAGATAAAATGTTATAACATTTTTCAAGTTATACAATAAAAAAAAAATCTTGTAATGAAATTTGAAATTTTCAATGATGACATCAATTATAGCTCAAAATAAATAAGTAACTCCAATTGCCATCCCTTAATATACATGTATTTTTGCATCAACTATCGTTTCTATTTTTAATAAGAACCTTTAATAATAGATTAACCTCAAATTTCAGCAATCCAGCAAAAAGTTTATTGCAGTTGACAAACACACCTGATTCATTAGGCTCATTTGATCCTGTTGACTCTGCATCAGTTTCATTTACTATAGCTACCTGATCATCCATGTTTCTGTTACCTACAATGCCGTAATTATGTTTTCATCCAGATCATAACAAAAACACAGATTAGATGCAAGGCAGACGGCTATAAGCTGCTATAAGTATCATTGGTACCGCATGGAACAATGGAAAATCGGATTTTTAAACGTATCATTTTGTACATATAGCCACACTGTTAGCTCTGAAGCAGAAGAAATAATTAGTTACCTCTGCGTTGAATACTTGAATGAATCTCTTATTGTTTTTCTCAATTTATAAAAATATCTGAAAGCAAGCGTCTTCTGCGCGATATACGAGCTACGACCTAAAATACGACTGTGGCTGCGAATATGCTGCGATTCTGCGAGAATGTGTTGTCGTCATGTGAAATTCGGCCAATGGGATAACCGGATGATAAAAAGGCGCGAGAAAGTAAAAAATTAAGCAACAGAAACTTGACAATTTTTATGTTTGCAGTAAAAGTTCTATCGTTAACTAACAGTTGTTGGCAGTTCTTTGTTTATTAGTTAAAAATGACTGTACAACAATGTGCATCTCCTAGCTAAAAATGAATTTCAAGATGTTTATAACAATAAGATGAAATTTTCTTGCTGTATTTTTAATGAAAAATTGTGATTTTTGGCTGTTTTCAAACCATAAAACAATAAGAGCGCATCGACATCTAATAGTTGACTCTCGAGTTTTCATACACTATAAAGTGCAGTAATAATAAACAAAATACAGCCGGAGCCGGAGCCGACTGCAGCCCCTGGCGAGCGTCGCACCAAACAGACGCGTCGACTCGGCGGCGGCGGCGGCGGTGGATTGCCCAGCTGTTGTAAACATGGCCGACCGGTCAAGTCACGCGAACAACGTCGCGTCGCATTAAATCGCGCAAATAACGCTATCGCCGAGTTTCCAATAGGTCCGAAACGCGAAAATGAGGAAGCAACATAACGGCCGAGACGCGTTTGAAAATTAGTGTATTTCACAAGTGCGAAAACATGCTACCGAGAGAGACGAAGACTTGCTGTTGTCGATGGCATTGTTGGCAACTACTGCTTTGAGTATCCGACGATTCTACTGCTCTGCTGCTGCTGCTGTTGCTGATTTAGTGTTTTTACTATAGGAGTTAGCGTTGTGCAGATATTATGTATGCCTGCTAATAGAAGAATTGTTTTACTCGAATTTAATGAATTGCGGCTACTGATGCGACGAGCGCGCCCTAGAATTCTCGCAGTGGAAAAGGAGGAGTGTTTTCTTTATCGAGGTAAGTAATTCGGAGCGACACTGCAGCGATGCGGAACGTCGTGCGCTGCATGCGCGCACATTTTTTTCTGATGGTTTTTTTGTTTTCGATTCGGTGTATGCGCGCGGTCTTTTTGAATTTTTTGCAGTCAGAGATTATGCTGTGCAGCATTACTATTTCATTCGATTTTTATAGATATTACGTTAATGCATTGTTATTATGAAAATTGTAAAACAGCAAACAAGTTTGATCGAACTCATTTACAAAAGCTTTTTGAAGTCGTTAAAGAAACTCGTAAAATGCAACTTTTATATTTACGTTGCGAATTCATTATTGTACTGGGTATCATATCGGGACAATTTTTATATCATAGGGGACTGTTTAAAAAACAAATCCATGTTAATAATTTTTATTTCTGTTAAGTAAGTAAATATTTACAATCGAAGTAGCTAAATTAGCCATACTGGGAGCAACTTTTTACGCATTTATGCGCATAACTTTTTTAAATGGCAGGTTTGATTCGCGCCAA
Organism: Cecidostiba fungosa; assembly: GCA_900474305.1. Lineage (NCBI taxonomy): Eukaryota > Metazoa > Arthropoda > Insecta > Hymenoptera > Pteromalidae > Cecidostiba > Cecidostiba fungosa. The sequence goes on along the minus strand of UCOJ01001131.1, from coordinate 5,847 downwards.
TTTTTTCTCCTATAAAAATTGGGCTAAGGAACATATTAAAGTTATGAATTAAATTTTTCATCGCGTTAATAAAATGTTACACTCAAAATAGCTAGGTTTATCCAAACTGGGCGCATCTCCCCTAAGTATTTTTCTATGTGTAAATATTCTAGTCGGTCCACCGGGTCTAGCCATTGGACTCATTTATTGTACAGTTCTCTGAGAAAGGATTATAAACGGAAGATTTTAAGGTGTACAAGGATTGACGCCCCCATATCTGTATACCTGTTGCGTTTATGGGACCCCCTATGAGGGTCGGGAGCCGAAAGAGTCGAAATGCGTCATTAGTCTTGCAGTGAGATTTTAAATTTATTTACACGGAATTACGACTATAAACATATTTTATTACCTTTGCACGCTAACAATATGAAAAGCAATATAAGTACCGCTACGGCGACGGATGCGTATATTTAATGTTCCTTTGAATTACGACCCAGCAAGACCAATTTTGGTTACTTGGAGAAAACTCCAAATCGTTCTTACTTTCGCGTATTTTCCAAGTATCTTTGTAACAATCGCGTAAAATCAGTTATTCGCGCCGTCAGTCAAGAAGTCATTGAATTATAAACGACTAACTATATAATTTTGTTCAACAGATACCAAAAATTTAAGCAGTCCACAAAAAAGCGTCCACGCAGTTAGTATATAATAACTATACCATATACTATAAGATACTGATGAAATTTACGATGCAACGCAAATTGAGGTGCTACGTGTGTGACGGGGACGACTGCGAGACATCCCTGCAGGAGGAGCCGCAATGCGAAAATGCAATTTGGGTAAGTTCTACAATCCATCGCTTATTCCATCGCCCAAAAATATATAAATATTATAAAGTGTATTATAAATCTTCCAAATCAAAAAATTTGTTTATTACTTCGTCACAGTGTTGGAAGTCGGCGGTTCGCGAATTCGACGGCAAAAAGCGCGGCCGACGCGGCTGCATCGTGGATCGCAACCAAGTGCCGCTCATCTGCAACAAGCACCTGCAGTCAGGCAACGTGTCAAACAGCAATAACCGGGCCGGAGGAGGACAGTTTCACACGGAATGTTGCCAAGAGGAAAAGTGCAACGGTGGACCATTTCCGGTTTTGCAAGATCCCGTAGCCGGTAATAAAGCTCTCAAGTTTTATTTTAAAAACTCCATATCGCAATTTAGAAATAAAAAAGCATACTTATGACGACATATGATTTTTTTTTGCTGTAGATGGGAGTGAAATGAACGCGTTGAACGTCACGCTGGCCCTAGCGCTTCCTATCCTGGTCCTGGTTATGCTTATTTGTGGGATATACATATTCTATAGGAGCCGAAGGTCACGAAGAAACCGCTCCGCGACACCGAGGCGCAGCAAGAAGCTCATCGAGTCGGGAATTGAGCCATCGATGCTCGCGTTTGCCTCGTCGACGTCGACCGCAGGTGGCGGTACGACGAGCTATTCTCACGAGCTTCGCGCTACTGCTGCAGGTGATAGCACGCTGAAGGTATACTTGAATTTTTTTTGTCAAGCATAATTGCAACCATAAATAGCAAGTTAAAACTCTCTTTTTTTTCTCTTGCGACAGGAGTACTTAGAGGGCCAAAGTCTGACGTCCGGCTCGGGCTCGGGTTTGCCGCTTCTCGTGCAGCGTACTCTAGCTAAACAGGTAGCCCTAGCCGAGTGTCTAAGCAACGGTGGAGGTGGCGGTAGCTTTGGCCGCGAAGTTTGGCGCGGAATCTGGCACGGCGAGAACGTTGCGGTGAAGATTTACTTTTCGCGCGACGAAGCCATGTGGGCCCGCGAAACCGAAGTATACTCGCAGTTGTTACCCTCCAGGCACGACAACATCCTCGGCTACGTCGGCAGCGACATGACCAGTCGTGCCAGCTGCACGCAACTTTGGCTGGTTACGCATTATCATCCTCTTGGATCACTCTACAACTACCTCGTTCAGGTGAGTTATAATACCAAATTATTTTTTTATCCTTCATTATTCATACATTTACACAATTTTTATTTTTAATGATCTCAAATTTATAGTTACCTACATCGCTGAACCACCATCAAATGTTTAATATATGCCTAAGTATCGCTAATGGATTGCTGTATCTGCATACAGAAATTCATGGTACTCGGGGGAAACCGGCCATGGCACATCGTAATCTAAAGTCAAAAAATATACTCGTCAAGAGTAACGGAGCCTGTGTCATTGCCGATTTGGCCCATGCTGTTACACATGACAGGCTTGGGGCTGATAAAATGGATATAAAACATGGTTCAAAGCGCTACATGAGTCCTGAACTATTAGAACAAACGTAAGTCGAATTCATTATCAACGTTGTGATGCAATTTTATATCGATTCACTAATTTACGATTTTATGTACTTCTTTAGATTTGATCCTTTGTGCCTAGAAGGTTTTCGTCGTGCCGACATTTATAGTTTAGGTTTGGTGTTTTGGGAAGTTTGTCGCAGATGCATAAGTAACGGAGTTGGATTAGAATACGCAGCGCCATATTCCGAGTGGTTAGTCAGTGGCAATCAAGAACCTACTCTAGAAGAAATGAGAAAGTTGGTTGTAGCTGATCAGCGTCGACCACCGATTCCAAATCGTTGGCACTCGGATCCGGTAAGATATTATTTAAAACTCCGCTTACATTCTTATATTTGATTAAACCATTTTTATAGGAAATAATATTTTTTTGTTTCTCAGACAATGGCTGGAATGGGAGCTATGATGAAGGAATGCTGGCATACAAAAGCAGCAGCTCGCCTTCCTATACTGCGGGTAAAAAAAACGCTTGTCAAATTAGCATCTAATAACCCTGACGTCGATCTACCATTGGATTGAATATATACAAAGAGCAAAATGCTCATTGACTGTTATAAAATGAAAGTATAAAAGTAATTTTTACTTTTTATCCTTAATGACGATGAAGCAACTTAAAATGTAAAGTTAAAAGAAATCAGACTTTATAGCTTCTACATTATAGTAACAATGATAATAATTAAGATAAGCCATAAATGTTAATATAAATACGTCCAATTGATGAATTGTACAACTAAGACTTGAAAGTTTCATTTTTATAAGTAGCTATACGTATTACGCATATTGTAATACGTTCAAAAGAAACCTAGTAACATTTTCTAATCTTTTTTATACCGATTCACAATCATATATGATTATATGGATTATACATAATTATATATGATATTCGCCGTGCCCGCAGTTTTGCTCGCAAAAAACATTACTGCAAAAATAATAACTGAGTACTAATTACTGTAACATTAGTGTTATGTTATGTAACAGTAATTAGTTGCCTTATAAATTCTTTATGAATAAAGTAAACATTGTCTAGGATTAATGATGCTACATTGTTTAGGCATAAAAAGAATGAAAAATATTGCTTAAGAATAATCATAATTTCCTACTGCATCACATAAACAAATGCACTGGTTCAGACTAACGTTATTTTTTACCGCTAGGGCAAAAGTGTATCTATTACAATTTGTTTCTTAGAAAAACAAAACTAATTCATGGAAATTACACAGTCAAATAATAAAGTATTTACTGAAATATTAATTATTTTTGTGTGAATCCAAACAATTTTCTTATTCTAATATAGTGTATTTGTTTAGGTAATGCAATAATAAAACAACCTTTATATTTATATATTCATGAAGGTGATGATTATATTATTATGCAGCTTAGCACAAAGGAGTTTTAATTATTAGACTGATTTATCATAAGTTCATTAAAGTACTTATATCAATTATGTAGAATATTCTTAATTAAATGCTTCTTAAAAATGACATTGTTAAATTTATTTACATAGTGCAATGATATTCTTTAACAAACGAATTTGAAGAGCGAAACTAGGAATATTAGTGATTATAAGAAAATTCTGCTTATGAAAATAAAATTCCTTAGAATTAAGTTTTAAATAAGAAATTATAATTTTATATTTTAAAATAAGCAAATTGATTGTATATAAACGAAAGGTATACGTATGTATGTACAATCAAAATTTGATTACTCTGGTTGACGTGTTTTGCCTTTATGTTTTTACTTATAAATGTTATTTGTAATTATCTACATAAGGTACACATGAGATGATTATTGTTGGCATGTAATTAAAATGCTTACTAAAGGATTTATGCTCTAGTAATGCAGTTCTAGAATTTTTATAAATCAAATACTTGTATGCGTTGAACCTCTGCTCTTTAGCATATTCATAACTGGCATGCAATTGTTAAAATACTGGATAAAAATTTGACTCGAAAATATAATTATAATATATTTTTTAGTGTAAAATTTTATACAAAACTATGAATTGTTAATTCGCACAATTTTGATATAATATAAGCTGATATTCGTCCTAGAAAAAAACAAACCAGAGGTTTCGACAATCAACGTGATTACTAATGATCTCGTGAATCGAGAGCCTTCGCTTGATAATTATTCGGCGTTTTAAAGATTATATCGTGCCTATACACTTATACTTCGAGCTGTGATCCATCGGTGTCAATATAACATGTAGAATGACGAGCATAACTATTGTGAAAGCCGCGAAGCTCGTCTAAATAAACACAATAACACTCGTGCTCCTGACATTTGATTTTTATTTTCAGAAGGCCGATGTTTGTTTTTGAATTCGCTACTCTACAAACTTTGTATACGTTATGTGCATAATGTACGCGCTTAAAAGTTTTTTGAAAAATAATTATTTTTACCTTACTAAGGCGCCTTATTCGCAATGAACTTAATTTGTAAGCGATGTAAGCATTACTTCTTTAAGAAAAAATTTCAAACGATTGACGTTTCTTCTGTTGACTAAGAAAGTGTTAGTGCAAGTATGTAATCGTGATTGTGAATAAATTTATTCTTCAAAAAAAAGTGTTCTTATTTTGCTGTTTACCATTTTTAAATATTTTGAATACCTTACAGGATCATGAAAAAATTGTTCGCCGTATGGTGAGGTGTAAAAAAAGACACATCTGCGTTTTAAAATGTTCTTCACGTTTTCAGGATATAACCTGCAAGATAATTGTAATTGATAATTGATAATTGAGGCTGGAAATGAGTATATTTTTGCAAATTTGAAAACGTGTTCTACATTTTATTGATAAAATATTATGTGAAATTTATATTTAACGATTCTTCTGTTCACTTAATCTGTATTTATGCATACAAAATATTTCATAATTGAGACTTCTGCGTGTACATACGAATTATTTGCATGTTGAATATAAATTCTAAATATTATACCAGTGTATACACGCATACAAAAAAACTAGAAATACGTACAATCCTGAGGCATCATCGCGTTAGTCTCATCTATTCCATTTGTCAAAGTTTTCAACGGTTTAACGATTTGACCTGTTCTTATACCGATGTGTACAGCGTAATATAATTTGACTGACGCCAAATTATATTACGCTGTATTTTCAAACAATTTATATAATATTAATTACCTAATATAACTATATTCATTAAGCCGGTCGAGCCGCTCCGCCCTCAGCGACTGCTCGCTGCAGACGTACCGCCGTCAGATATAATATTTACCCACCATATATTTACCAGAACTCTCAGACTTTCATTCTATTCTATTCTAGAGATCCTGGAAATAATTCTATTCTATGTAGGATTGTGGCGCCAGAGGTCTGTTCGACCATCAACAATCATTTCATTCTTATTATCATCTTCGTATCGTAAACATCGATCTACCTGGAAAGAGCTGACCACTAAAATAAATACTTTAAAACGCAGGTAAAAGAAACAAATAATTTAAATTCATTTTTGGGAGTATGTCGTGCACATACTCCATCCC
>UCOJ01001130.1:0-43218 GCA_900474305.1 Cecidostiba fungosa | reverse complement strand
CCCAGCAACCATTAATCACCTCTGCAAGTCTCCTTCAAAGCCCTACCGAAAAAAAAAATTTATCATCATCCTCTGTATACACTCGATAATAAAACTACGCTTCAGAAAGTCCAAGCTGAAAGTCCTTGATATTCAGAATCAATCGAATTTCCAGTAATATACGACTACGTAACTACCCCCGCAAGCTTGCTTTACGTAAGTCAACAAGCGTTCACATGTGTGTGTGTGTGTGTGTGTGCAGTGCACGTCGTGCGCAGGGACGATAATTGGACGAAGGGCCGGAGCACACGTCACAGAAGAAAAAGGGAACGAGTGGCACGCTCTTGCACCTGTCTCGCGACGAGAGAATCTCGGATAACGCAATACACCGCGTCGAGAGCTTTTACAACCCGACGCGAGCGTTATAGAGAGCTGCAAGCTTGGCACTACTACTTTTACGCTGCATTAGAGCTTGCGATGAATTTTACTTTTTTCTGCTGCTGCTGCTTTTGATGAAATAAATTCGAGCGAGAAGTGTGTATATTGAATTTTAAAAGTAGATACTTTTTACGACGGAGCTTTTCGCAAGCTCTGCTTTTGATGAAGTCAGCCGGCGTTATAAATTTTATTATTCCTATCCCCGCAGTAGTAATAGACGACACCTTATTATTCATTAAAAAACTAACGACTTTATTAGCCCATCAACCGAGACGTACAAGAGAATCCTCGGTGAAACACAGTGGCGCGCAACCATGAAAATAAGCATTCGCACTTAATTTCGCGCCATCAAAAGCGCCTTATCCAGCAAATCCCTTAATATCCCAAAGTGCGCCGTATACCCAGCATTATCTCGCGCACAGGTCTGCAGTAAACTACTCTACGCGCGTCTTTATTTCTCTCTTCTCTCTCTCTTGCGAGTGCAGATTTCTTTCTGGCTCACAGCCTCTCTCACCTTTATCGCGGCTTAGCCACTACCTCTGCTATAGAGCGAAAAGCGCCAGTTTGCCGAGCAGGTTACAGAGAGAGAGAGAGAGAGAGCGGATGTCTCTTTGATGATCGATTATTCGCGCGAACGCTCGCGCGTATATGTATATAGCAGCCACAGTGAGAGAGAGAGAGAGAGAGAGAGAGAGAAGCGCTTCGTCTGAAGCTCGTGAATTAAACATCGAGCGACGAGGCTTGTGAAGCACGAGGGATTTTTCGCTGGCGTAAGGAGAAAACGCGCCGATGCGCTACATTCGAGGCTGTAGTGACGTTCGCTCTGCGGAAACGAGGAGTTTTGAAACTTTTTGCTTCTTTTCAATGCACTCGAGGCTTTAAATATAAACACTTTTTCCTTGCGTATGATTAGCTGGTTTTTCAAAAATACTTTTAAAAAAAAGTTATGTTGTATTTACGGAGCGGATATTACTACTAACAATAAGTAATAATATCTACTGTTTCTAACTAAAGCTAAAAGGTTTCTAATATAACATTTTTCATCTCGCTGCAGGAGTTTCCTTTGAATTTCCGTAAACGTTCAGTACCAAATTTAAGATTCAAAAAGGAAGTTCTCCTCTACACCAAGCAAGACTCCAAAGCCAATCACTATCTAAGCACCGTCCGCCCTAAGGGAATCCAATGCGATGTATATGTATATTCCAAATGCATATACGCGAGGGAGTTCTCGCCTCGGGATTTTCCACTAGTAAGCCACGTGTTTTCGCGCAAGTTTGCAAGTGTACCGCCTGGAATCGAGGATAGGAAAAACGAAGAAATGGAAATAGGAGGGGAGATCGAGACGAGCGCCAACATGTATATACCTATACAGTAGTCGTCGTCCTCTCGAATTGTAGCAGCTCGTCGTCGTCTCGAGAGTTGTCGGAGAAGTCGTCCAATTAACCGAGCAGATTCTCGCGAGTCTTTTGAAAAATGTATTCTATCGCTGTATTAAGCGCTGATTCGATTTTCCATTATTCGCTTGGATGCAGGCTGAATTGTAAATTACGTTAATTGCGGGAAGTCAATGTGCGAGTGAAAGCGACCTCAGGCGTTTTATTTGAAAATTAAAAAAGTTCGATTGGACTTGAGTTTGCTTTGATTTTTACGATTTAATCGTTTATTTTTTATCGATTGTCAACAGGAATTATATACCAATGAAATCGATGTTCATGCGGAAAGTGCTTTTGTCATTATTCAGTTTATGCGGAAACAATCGCAATGTTTATGCAACGCTTTAATTAAATTTCATTCATAATATAATTGTAAAAGCAATTGCGTTGGTTTATCAGAGGATTCGACACGATTATAACGAAAAGCAATATTATTTCGGAAAAATACTGTCACATATACAGAAGATTGAACCGACAACCACCACAGAAGGTCAAGCGATTTAATTATAATCTCGACAAGCTACATTACTTTCGACACACATGGAACACTTAATATATCTCATTCTTCCAGCTCGACTACGATCATCTCCCCAACAACAGATACCCCTAAACGATCTTAATTCCCAAACCGAGAGATAACACCACAACACATTCCGGTCCATTAAACATATCGAAAGCTCATCTTTCCAAGAATAAAACAATCGACACAACGAAGCTCTGAAAAATAGCAGAGATAGGTCGCGCTCTGTTCCTATGAAAAGACTTATCCATCTGTGATGCAGTATATATAGCAGGAACAGGCAAAGCTCCAAGTTAGCACGTCCCGCAGATAAGCGTTCGTTCACACACGACGAGAAAAAGATCCGCGCTTCCGCTTTTATCCAAGCTCCTCGAGCTTGCAAGCTCGCCTGCATACGTGTCTACTGTAGCTATGTATATATAGATGTCTGTAGTCGAGAAGGCGGTATATAGGGTAACGGGAGCCGATGGCCCGGCTAGACGTTCCGGCGACGTGACCGGATTTCCGCGATGAAGCTTCCCTTGTTCTCGAGACGGTTGGGCGATGAAAAAGGCCGTTCGTGCGAGTACTGCAGCTGGAATGTCGGATGTTGAGAATCGTACAAGCGTAAGCGGTTGCGTTCTATGATTATGGACAGTTTTTATATCTCGATATTCGATAAATCTTTAGTAGGATGCTCGAGAGATATATAGAGGTACCTATTTCACGGGATTTTCGCGAATGGCTCGTATTCGCTTTATGGCTAGATTTTCGTAGGAGGATTATTCTGCTATCAAGTTTATATTTCATTATGATTGGGGAGTTGCAATTAAACACGTGTTTCTGAAGTTTCGAAAATCCAGCGTTTTCTACAAAGTTTCGACAGGTGTTGTATAATATAGTTTGCATTGTTTTCAAATCAGAGAAGTCATACGTTTTCAATTATACTACCACACTCGTCAATTACAAAGTTTTTTTATTTCGAAATTTTGTCGTGGAATTGGTTGCCTCGACGTTTTATAGTGCCGCCGCTGCGTAATATTATTGAAATTCCCAACGCGAGTAAAAGTTTTACAAGTTTGCCACGTTCTATTGAAATCTCAATCAATCAAATTCCTAATAGCTCAACTTGAGAGTATTTGACAGGCGTTGAGTAACAACTTCCATACAGATTATTAAACTTTGCAATTTTACGATAATTTTTTCAATTTGCTTTTAATACCTACCAAAAAAACAATATGATAATAATAATCATCATCACCTCCGTCATAAAACATTCCTCAGCAGTTTTCCAATTCCATACTGCAGCTCGACGAAAAAACCGCGACTAGTGAGATAAGAAAAGTAAGGTGTCGGGGCTTTCTTAACTGGGGATCGTTTTCCTGCGCTCGAGACTTTCTCCTCTTTCCCAAAAAACGACGAGTATAGCAGCTTCCGGCACGAGTTTGACTGTCGTCGGCAGAGCTCCTGCGAGACAACCTCGTTTCGCGCGCGACGACGCTCGGGGAGAAGAGCCACGAGGAATTCAAAAATAAGGACGACTTCGCGAGGGGACAGAGAAAACATTTTAGCGACGGCTAACCGGGTTAAACGTTTAGAAGATGATGACTGCGAGGAAGGAATGTTTGTACCTTCGGCGGATGGCCGGAGAGAGCTGGAATTAAAAACTTGAGATTAAACTAGAGGAAATTGGGGGATAATAAAATAAACTGTCAGTGGGATAGGTGATTAATAGAATGCTAACAGAAAACCGATGATTTAATTTTTTTCGTTAAACTGTGTCGGCGTGTGTCTATCTGCAGACCCAGTACATATGTTGCCTGTGTCAAAATTGACTTGGTGAGCCTGCTTGAGCCGCTCATATCTCTCAGATCTCAGCATTAAAAGAATATTATTACCAAAGTTCGTTATAAATCCTATTGAAAGTCGTGTGCACGATATGCACAGCCAATAAAATCGATGCCAACGCGTCAATAGTCCCCCAGAATTATCAGCAATATTTCAGACAGGTCGCGCTTATTCATCTCCACACACAGGACGCAGAGAGAAGAAGCCAGCTTTCTCTGTCGCGCGCGTGCTCTGAAAATGCTAGACACGTAGACGACCTCTGTCAATATATAGTTGTACGTCCTCGAAGCGATTTCTAGGCCAATAGAAGTTCGAGTGCCGGCGGGTTATACAAGTGACCGGAGTGTATGGACCCTCGCTTTATCTTGGTAAATTGAAGCAGTGCAGAGCCTCATCAATTGTGCGAACGTAGACACTCGGCGCTTCGGGCGATCGAAAATTTACAGGTCGTATAAAGAACTATCTTTTTGGCACCGCTTCATGCGCGACGCGCCACTTTTATTCTTCACCTCCTCCTTTTTTACAATCAATTTTAGAAGCAAGTTTGTCCTTATCTGTATATACTGCGCTCGTTTATTTGCTTTTTCAGCTCGACTTTTAATAAACCCTTTCAATATATTTGGCATATTTGAATAATATATTTATTGGGTATTCAATTCATGTTAGAAAATTCAAACGAATACTCGAGCAGTGATTGTGTTACGGGTATTACACGACTCGATGATTAAAATGTCACCGCATAATGGACTATCGAAAATCGAATTACAGCTAATCATTGCGCACACCGCCGAATAAACAGAAGGTAATGCATTGATCGCGTCGGTATAATATGAAGAGTTAACTCGGTTAATCCCGTGCCCAGAATTTAAAATTATCGTAAATTCCCGCGAGCGTAATGATTGAACTTGACTCAAGTGGGTCGCTCTGGCATCCCGGAAGCTTAACAGGAAACGTTATAAAATGGGCGTGAAAACGTCGCGTTGAGCAAATAAATAGCTGGAAATAAATAAATCCGACGAGAAGTGCCGATACGAAGTGGCCCCCACAGCTGTATCAACACATCCGAACGAATCTTCTGGTTTCCACGCCGTCACGGATTTTCAGCAGAATCTCGTTTGGCTCGACTTTTATAATACTGTTTCCATGCAAAACCAAATTGGCCTTTCTTCATTTCGGCGAACTTGGCATTCTGAGGCTTTAATAATGGCTTTCATCAGCTGTGATGAAATAAATGGATCGCAGAGATTCGCATCAGGAGAGGATCTTGATGCTTCTTATTTGTTTTTATGGTAACCTTTGTAAGATATTTTAGGAATGGATTTTCCATTTTATTTTTAACTTTGATCGATAATCATAATCAGAGCGATCTTACATATGAGCCATGACATAACGAAAATTACTAATAAATAGTTCTTATATAAAGAGAAATTCCAATTCAGTTTTCAAGTAACATAAAGAGAGGAAAGCAGAGAAAAAAGAATTATGTTTCTCGCGAGAAAGTACATATACCTATATGTTTTAGCTCCTGTCAGAAGCATCTGTTCGGTTGGATTAGACCGTGAAAGATTAGATTCCATCCTTCTCTTGCATATCAAATGTTCGACGAACATCAGAAAATGTTCAGTATTCATATTTTCTAAACTAAGCTATATTGACCATTGAATATTTACAAACAATTATTTATTTCAACGCATAATAGCAAACCAAGTATTTTCTCACTACAAGACTGGCCATATTTGCTTTCATATATAAGAAGATTACAGAAAAGAAAGAACGACAAAGCCGAGTATGTATACCGTCAGTAGCATGTTTTCCCTCCCAAATAGCATATTCCACAGAAGCGGCGTACAGTAGTTCCCAACGTGCTATGTACAAACGGAGTCAAGGAAAACGTCAAGCTCAGATTTTCAGCAAAGACTTCTGGCGCAAGGTACCTGCCATTTTTTTGGCTCTTTATACGCCACACCACAGTCGCTCATGCCTTTTTCTTTGTTGTCTCCAAGGAAAGCGAGGCTGCACAGGAAAAAGAGAGAAAAACACACGACTCCCGCTGGGACTGACGCTCGAGCAAACAGAGTTTAGCCGTTTCCAATCTTTGCCCGAGAGTGTGCGAATCGATTGACTGCGTCGGATGCCAGCGTATTTCCTGCGTAAATGAGAAAAGCGACTCCAGAGAGTCAATCGAACGCAGAAGCAAGCCTGTCGCTGAATTGTTTAAGCGTATTTTCTTTTGAGCTTTTTCATGCTTGACGCTATACGTTTACCTTTGTATTATCTGAAATTAATTTTCTGCTTATCTTTATATTTCTATCCTATGAGAAAGAATTCATGCGAGAATCAAGTGATTTATTCGAAATACTTTGCATTGCAAAATTATTTTCCAAATTCGCTATTACGCGAAGCTCGTATATATTTTTCCTTCACTGCGCTCGTATCAAGAATTTTTCTCCTTCGCAGACGAGTAAACTTGCTTTTTCTCTTCTCTTTCCTCCTCGTCTTTACTCTGGTCGATCTCAGAAGCGAACGAAATAGTTTCCGCTAATTTCTGGCTCACGAAACTGCACATCCCATTGTTTCGATATACAGAAAGTCATTAATGATCGTCTCTCCTGCATATCGGACGATGAAACTGCAATTTTCGCCAGCAGTCCGTTTCTAAACAAACTGCATATTCACGTAAATATAGTTGCCTTGTGAACTTTCATTATTTCCGGCAGATGGAATTTCCATTCTCGCGCGATTTATATTGTTTCATAAATTCGAAGCTGCTTGCAGGTCTGATAACTCGCGAAATCAGGACTCGAAATTGCGTATCATGTTGCTACATTCAACTCTCTTTCTCTTCTGTTTTATATACACTCTTTATTGATCATTCCGCTTACAGTCGACGGTTCAACATCATAGAGCGCGTCTACGGAGTTTACAGTGCACACTTGAAGACGAGCGTATATTGTCGCCGTAGCAATAAACTTCGAAAACAAAAACAAGGAAATGAGATTGGAGAAGCTATACGAAGGAGCTTAAGCTTGGCATTAGCTCGAGAAGCGAGTGATTTTTCTTGGCTCTTTATTGTCGTCTTTGGTATATCCGCTACGCGAACAGCTTGTAATTCTCGAAAGAAGCTTCACCGAGGAGTGGACAATTTACGCTTATGTAACGGCTGATACTGCGAGTCAGTATAACATGTAGGTATTATGCAAATATACAGGAACGTCTGATTTAGTGATGCAATGCGCGGTAAGTAGATTAAGGCCCAGGTATACGATCGGTTTCAGTCTTCGTATAATAATCGACGATAATTCATTTTGCAGTTTTTCGATGCTAAAATTGCTTCGTAGAAGAACTTTATCAACTGATGTCCAGCACGAGCAAAAGCGTCAAACTAGCGAGTTCAAATTCAATATTCATCGAAAGTTCCTCGGACAACTGTAAGCCCGAGAGCAAAGAAGTGCAAAGAGCGCCTGGTATACGGCAATTCGATTGCGCTTGGCTCGGGAGTTTGAACTGGGTAAGACTGTGTTGTCCCTCGTGATTTTACGAATAAACTCGAAGCTTCGAGTCCGGAGATGCGACTCATCGATCGGTAAAGAGGAAAATCTTGTCAGCTGAGCGTGCGTAAACTTGCTTCCGATGGATTTGATTTTTAGTATAGTGTGGAGTGTAATATAACGTGGAATTACAAAAAGTTCTGATTTTTTTTATCTTGTGCAAATGTTTGAATTATAGCGATTTTGACAGATAAAGCAAAAATTGCTGAACTGTGATTTTTCGCAAACACTCGTGCGTTAATTTTTAATGTATGTACATCTCATTTACAGCAGTAGATTTGATAAATGCGTTTGATTATGCATTCTCTGCTCGATTTAAAAACCACATAAATCGTCTAGTTAAGTGCGGATCAAGTGCCGCTTATCAAATAACCAAATTGCTTCAAATTTACTCCTTTTGCTAATGGTCACCTTGATCTTTTAACAACTATAAAATAGCCACTACATCATTATAATGGCCCTATCCGATGCCATCATAGCTATTAAAAAAAAAATTGAGAATACGTCGACGTTGTTTTGAAAACACTAAAATTTATGGCAGTTGTAAACTAAAAAATTTCCGCGTAGCATACTGCGATTCACTGTCGTAGAGTACAACGAGAAACAAACTATATATACCTTCAAGCAATTTTCACGGAAAGATCCGAATCAGTATAATATAGCTGTAAAATAAATGAGCAGCAAAGAACATCAGTCTCAAGTGCACACATACGTCGTATATAAAATACCACACGAGCATTCCACGAAGACAAGGTCAATAAACGGTTCAACAACCGACACGCTTATCGTAAATTATTAAACGGTTAATGATCGCGCTCGAGTGTAACACACACACAGACGGACGCGAAACGGTGCGGCGGCGCAAAACTCTAATCCGTTTTTGCGCGGCTCGACGATTTGGCACGCGAAGCCCACAACTAATATATGCGGACTATATGTATATACATGCCGTGCAGCCGAGCGACACGCGATAATAAGATCGGGCTAATAGGTGCGCTAGCGCGGACTCGACGAGCCCTTTTTTTTCGCTTCTAATACCCCGGCATTCGATTTTCTCCGAGTTTACGAGGAAACGAGATGGTACGCTGATGTCTGCAGTGTATATTATAGGATAGTATTCTGAAGGCGGAAATTCAGATGCTTCGTTGGCCAGTCGATGCGACTATATTTAGCGCAGATCATTGAATTCAATATCCATGTAGTGACGCGATGATGCGCTCATTAGTGTATATAGATCGGGGTATGTTGGACGGTTTAAACATTTTCATATTTGAAATGAAGATTACTTCTGGCGTCATCGGTGTATTAAAAATATCGTTGTTTACTGTTTGCTATTCGAGATCGTCTAAATAATTTTTCTTTCCTTTTTTTTTGCCAAAATAACATTTTTCGGCATAACAAACTCGACCTCGGAAAAATGACACATTTTGAATAAACTTTGTAGTCTCTAGAGCCGACGTTTATGCCGTTCGTTTTTTTAGGTATTTCGTGAAGTACACTATTTTTACTGTACATCCGTTGTATACTTTTTATGACGGAGTGTGACAGGATACGTTAAAAGTGAGCACGTGTCTCAAAAATAAAATCCAAAGGTTTTGCTGTATCATAAATAAAAAATGCACGTGTTTTAATCAAAATCGTTAAAGTTTTTTTATCAATTATTGAGTGAAACATAATAATTCTTTTTTTTACATAATCTTAAAAATGAAGAATTTTCGTTTCGCAGTTCTGTATTCAAAAACACGATATAAAACAAGCCTTGTATGCAATAAACTTCAGGCGTAAAGTTTTCTACACTTCCTTTCCGTTATTTTGTTTATTATCCAGGTGCACGTACAAAATGCCCTTTACTCTTTTGAAAGGAAAAATTGTATAGTTCGCCGGAATCAAAAAGCTATCAAGTTGGATTTCCCTTTTATTCGTTGTACTACTTTATTTTTGCGATTTGACGTCTTAACAGACGTTTTTATCTCGTGTTTTTTTTTTACTTTAATCATGTTTACTGTATTAAATTTTTCACTGCTGACTATAACAAAGATGCAAACAATTTTCTTCATTACAAAAGCAGATGATAAACTACTACAATTGGTATAGAATTCAATTGTTCAATTACATCGCTAATTTAAAAGTGGCAAACTTTTGTTTACACTTAAACACAAAGTTTGCTAATTATACCGAGTTCCGAGGTCTCTAGTTACACACACATGTACGTACACAGACCGCGGGGCAATTTAGTCGTTCTGTACCTTACGTCAACTCCAGCAACTTGAACTTTTCTATTATCTCGTTTTCCATAATTCAAGACTTGGACCAACATCCAAACTTAATTGTTCTAAGCTACCCAACTTATTTCATTCAACGAATCATAGCAAATATTGTACAGCACTGGTACCTACTTTAACCTAAATCCAGCAAACGATTACAGCCTTCCTAACGTTATAACTCCTCCTCTGCAACATGACAAAACAATTCGCTCATGCGAAGGAATAATTCAGTTCAAACGACTCGCTCTGGATTTCTCGTCTAAATAAGACACATACAAAAGAGTAAACTCATGCTTGTACAAACAAAGCCTGCCAGGAATGGCATTACATAAGGCGCATAAACGAGTAGGAGACACAGACATACCTTGCGCTCGAGTACAAAAGACATGCATATAACACACTCTCTCTCTCTCTCTCACAAGTCGAAATAGAATATTCAAGAACACACGGGGCCACAGGATCACACTGGACGCCGGGGCACGCTTGTTAAAGATTTATGCCTCGGAATGCATAATACAGTCTCTCTATCTCTCTTTCTCGAAGATTGACTGCACTATCAAGGCGAAATATCGCGAGTCGCTCGCTCGCCTTGAAAAAAAAATATAAGCCATATCTGGCGCCCACGAATTTTTCATGCACTGGACCGGATCAGTTTTAGCATAAATTACAGTCAGGATTAGTAGTACATGTTGACGGTTTCGCGTGTACGAGCGATCTATCACTGCGTGCATCTCTGCGGTGTTGCCGGGAATCGATGTAGAAATTACTTTCACGTCGAGGAGGCGGAACTTTAGCGCACCGTGAAGTTTAAGGTTTATCTTCCTGTATATACGCCGAGAGAGAGAGCTGCGAGCTCTATCTTAATGGAAGCATCTGCTGCGGCTCGAGATTTATTTTACTTCTTTCTTTTGTTATATATTATGCTACTAGTCCATTCTGTAATGCAAAGTTGCGTGTAAATATTAATTATTTAAGATGACACAGTATATTAATCCTTTAGAGAAAAGGCACAAACGCAGTATTATACAAACTGCGAACAAGCGCAGTCATAAATTTGCGCCGTCCAGTATATGTGTGTTTCGAACGCCGATCACGTAAGTTGAATCAATAACTCCGCGACTGTTCAAACTAATTAAATACGTATAAAGATCGCTTGCATCATTCGCGTATATGCATCACGTGTGCTTTCTTATGGTGCGCAAAAGTCATTGTTTCAAAGAAACTCATGCAAATGTGCGATGGCGTCATCGCTAAAAACGTAAATTGTAATTACACGCACACACACCTCGAACAAAGCGCAGTGTACGACAAGTAGTAGAGTACATACGAAAGAGAAATATATGGAAACTCACCGATAACGTAGCTGTAACCGTCAAGGGTGAGTACGCACTTGCGCGTCGCCGGTGCGCCGGTCGTAATTCCGGGCACGTGCCTCGTGGCGGCACCGGCTAAAGCCGAGTTTCGGCTAACGACGCTACGTCTACAGCTGGCACTGGTCACTACTGCAGTAGTAGCAGCAGCAGTTTGCTGCTGCTGTCCCGGATCCGAATGGCACTTGTGCACCGGGTCCTTTGTCTGCCTAGACATGACGAACCGTACTCATCATCATCGCCTACTCCTCCTCCTGCTGCTGCTTTATTGCATCTCCGCATAATATCGCAGCTGGACACACGCGCACACGCACACTCACATATCTCCCTCTTTTTTTATTCCGACAGCCTTCAAGTTTTTCGATTATTATTATTATTATTATTATTATGCCCACCGTCGAACACTCGCGACTTTTAACCGATTTACGCGAAAGTGGCCATTGCGCGGCCACGAGATCGCACGCTCTCTCTCTCTCTCTCTCTCTCTCTCGTTATTATTACCGGCTATATATCAAGCTCTCTATTCCCCTTTTATAATCGAAGGGACGACTGCAAGCGACGCTCGCGCTGTTTGTTTTACTTGGCCTCGACTCAAGTCTCGCGGCGGCGGCGGCGTCTATTTTCAACGATTCACGGGCGTTACGCCATATATCGGCGCTGCTGCTGCTGCTGCAAAGCGCCGGCGACAGATCGTTCGTCGATCCCTCCGAAGCGCGCAGTTTTCGCGTGTTTACATCGCGCCCTCGGAACGCCAAAAGACCGGTGTACTCTGATGTCGCTATATAACGACGATTATACGACTGTCTCTTAAATCAGCCTCGCTCTTTCTCTCTCTCTCTGTAGTATTTACGGCGCGGCAAGAGGAGAGCTGGCTTTTTATTAATAGAAAACCTCCGGCTCTCTTGTCTTCCGGCCGATCAATGGGGATTTAGAGCTTGCTTTAGCGTCTATTCTATATCGTCGGCGACGATATGATCACTGTGCGACGCCTCTATACTTTTTGCTCTGCTCCGTGATATGTTTACGTTTGCTCGGAGGCGTTTTCGCACGCGATGCAAGCTCGTGTGTATGTGTGTGTGTAATTAATGTCCCGCGACGAGCTTATAGAACTATACAGACTGATCCTCTATCTATCTATCGTCAGCGTCCGGTTGCGCTGTGTATATCGGTTTCAGCACGCGTTTGTCACTTGATTAACGTCCTCGCAAAAACGCTTTATTATCTCTCGCTTCCGACAGTTCGTTTTTCCTTTCAATATCCAGTCCGCGATGTTTAATCAACATTATGCACAGCCGCCTTTGTTTTAATACCTCACGGCGCACAGTAGTACACTGACACTGACGGCCTTCACTTATCGCTCAGTGTTTACACACGTCGTCATCATCATTGTGTTTTGTGTATAAGTGCCGACTTGTGTCCAAGTGGAGCAGTCGCGTGTGCGGTCAGCCGAAGCACATGTTTCGCGACGACGACGACAACAACAACAACAGCAGAACTCGCGAGTGAGAGCCGCGGTGCGAACGACCGGCGCGCGTGCGACCCGAACGGCGATAGCGCTACGACTGAACTCTCTCTCCGCTCTCGTCGCAACCATTCGGCCGCTGCCGACGCCGCCGTCAGCCCCTACCGCTCTCTCTCTCGCGCGCGCCAACCCCTCTTTACCTTCTTGCTTGCTCTCACTCTCTCTTTGGTCGTGTATGTATATATGTATACATGTGACCGTCTCTTTCTCTTCTGTGTGTATATACTACTGCGTTGGGCTAAACGAGAGAGAGAGACCGACTCGCGTCCCTTTTTTTTGCGAGCTTTTTTCCCGCGCGAGAGAGCTCTGCTTTTCCTATGGACCGGCTCGTTTGTGCGATATTGTTGTTGTTGGGAAAAGTTTTACGGCCGAGGATATATAAACCGGCGAAAGCCTGCTGTTCCTATATACCTGTGGTTCATCGATGGCGAATCGTAATTTGGGTTATCTTTTTTTTCTGATGCTGGGCGGAGCTTTGGCTGGATTTAAAAATGCAGATTTGAGTGTATTCGTAATTTCTATGACGGCTCCAGTGAAAACAGACGAGTTGCGCCAGACCACGATGAGCTGCAATATTCACCGACGCTTTATTACGATTTAAAAATTCATTTTCAATCAGGAAGTATACTGCAAGCTCTGCGGATACACAAAACGATAAACTTGCCTCTAATCCACGAGCTTTAATCTTTTTCACCTTTTTCAAAATCTCCCTCTCTGTCCCCTGATTATTTCCTTTTTATCTCTATATACGTTCCCAGATGTGGTTTTCCTCTTCGCTCGTAACTCTGGCGCGCGCGGAGCTTTTTTTTCGTATATAAAGCCAAGGTTTTAGTTGCTTTCTGCCGACCCAGAAGTATACCCGCTTTCCGCATTCCTCTCTCGCTACGATCTCTTCCCACACCTTTATCTCTATCCCTTTTTTTTCTTAACCGACAGGCTTCTTTAGTATTATTAATTTACGGCTTACGCCTCGACCAGTAAAATTTTGAAAGGTCTCTCAAACGGCAAAGAAAAATTTGTAGAAACTATATTTAACGCTGCTATGATTATGCCGTCATAACCATAAACAAACACTAACGCAGTGACTTTATATTCCTCGATAATCCACTTGCTATGATAACAGAATATAATATATCCGTCATCGAATGCAAGCGAAAAAATTCAGGCCGTCAGTGTCGCTCACGGTACATATATATCTCTCTCCCTCCCCAATTTCTTCCCCTCGTATACGATCGTCTTTTTCCCGTTATAGCCATTTCATGTCGCTTCTTCATCTCTATTCCCCTCGTCGTCGTCGTCGTCTTCGATCCGTCGAGTCTGCCAGCTTTGATCTGCCGCAATGTCTCCCTCTTCGCTCGATCGTTTTCTTCATGTGTACAGACACATACATATACGTACAAGTCACTTATTCGATCCTTTTGTTACGCGCCAACTATTTCGCCGTCCTTCTCCCAGTTTTTCACAGGTGTATTCCACGCGATTGCCTCGTCGTGGTCCCCGCGAAATCGAGCGGTTTCAATTTGAAGAAACGAGGTAATTTATACCCCAACAGTTCAAATTTATTTTATTCTCTCTAAGGCGTATACATATACTGATCGAGTGCGTTATATACACGTGCGCGGCTCAAATGAGGGGTGTAGGTTTCTCGAAACTTTTTGTTATTTCTCGGAGAAATGACGCGTCGTCGGGCTTCTCGAATCCAATGAGGTGTATATAGCGTAGCGAGTTTAAGAAAATGGAAACCTTTGCATGAAATATGAGGTTATAGGAACTCGCAGACGTATAGAGACCGGCTTTACGCATCTATAGATACGAGCTTGTCTTGGGAGAAAGAGAGAAAAGGCGAAAAATGCCGGTAAGACGATATGTATACGTCGATGTGTGAATCCATACGACGGAAAGTTTTATAGGGTGTTAAAGCGAAGAAAACAAACGTTAGATGCGTGTTCGAGCGTTACTTTTTATTATCACACTCATATGTGTGATTGATATCTTCGAAGATAAAAATGTTCCCCTTTGATTGGCTGAACTTTCGGTGTATAGACGACCTTGCCTATTCGCGCGAAATGCGTTTCTGCATATCTATTTCATAAGCGCGGCAATAAAAATCGAACGCTCACACTTATACGCTCGTAAACGCTGTAGCTTTTATACTTTCATAAACTTTATCTATTCGCATCAACATAATATCATTATATGTATACGGATCGTACAATTTACCGCAAGCCACATTTGTTTCCTCCCCTCGTAAAACTTACAAGCCGATCGTTATCAGACGCAAAAACTCAAAAGCTCAAGCTACTGGATCTTTCTCTCTCTCTGGAGTATAGAAGCATCGTAGTAATACACACGCAAGCACAGAAAGTTTAATTAAGCAATGCTCGATTCTTCGCTCTCGGAAGATCGATATATCGGCCGATGCTCCGAATTAAAGGAAGCAACCGAAATGCTCAATGCCCCTCTTCTCCTTCTTGTGTATATACCTATGCTACAGCTATTATATAGCTATGGCTTGCGCCCTTATCACGCGATCGGCTCTGTTAGCAACGAGCGAGTGTGTATATAGCTGCAGAGGCGAGTGCATCGATCGCTAGGAACAATGCACTCGGGGCTATTTACCTAATGCACCATTAGAAACGCCGGCTAGCGAGAAACGTTGTTGTTGGCTTTTTTGAAATTGTATATATATACTTTTTTTTCTTCTTTCATCTGTCGCTGACTACTTAATTCGATTTGGCATTTTTCCGTTTTCGTGAATACTTACAAGTATTATATACCTATTATTTTATATGGAAATCACGAGAATTTGTTAATTTAATTTCGTTTCTCGAGATCGTAATTCTGATCTTATTACAGCATACCGAAGCCTTGTCGATATTATTCTTCATGAATGTTAAAACTTCTCTATAGCATTTTGACGGAACGGAATAGTTGTCTGTGCAAACGTGTACTTAACGGTGTGAATGGCATCAGGAATCTTGATAAACGACTATGACTTGGTTGTAACGCAAAGAAAGGATAGAGCTTGAAAAACACGTGCACTGATGGAAGTTGATGAATCGTGAATGTATTAATCAGTATAGTAAAAAAGCAAGCGCATCTACTGACCAGAGGTTAAACTCGGAATGTGTCTGCTGATCGATACGTCATGCCGTAAGTGCATTACCGTAGATTCTGCAGACGATATGCAATGACTGTCTATACCGATATAGTGGAATGTATTAAAAAACGGATGCAAAGTAAACTTTTAAATCTGCAGGATAAACATTAAAAAAGTATAAAGTAATACATTACTCTCACATTTCTATAATTTAACGTTCGGTATAGAAAGTAAGTGATGGATCACTGGAAATCCAGAGTGACGTTTCTAGACAGATATGACGGGAAAAATTCTCCGAGGCAAACAATTTCGCACGAGAAAGCTTTTCATACATATAAAAGCCACCTTATTACTATATTTCCAGTCTCTGCACCGGCAGCTCTACGCACAACATCGCGAAAAATGTCTGCAGCGCGTTACAAGTCCGCAAGAAATTTTCTTATATATTATAATATACGCGCAAGTCATGCTCGACAAGAGGAAAACAGAAAAGACGCGCATAGCAGTATCGCTATACGAACTAACGATATCCTCCAAGCCATATCCCGCTAACAATGCCTCGAGCACAGCTGAAGCTCCTCGCGAACAGCAGCAGCAGCAGCAGCGAATGCAATTACAGCGGCTGCCGCTTTGTTCGCGCAGAATCAATCGCACACGCGACTGACGTCGCACATGTATACGTGTATGTTCACGTGGTCGGCCTCTCTCTCTTAATCAAGATTGCTCGGCGTTCTATAACGATATCGACGCGTTGTAGTTCAAACGGATGTACATCGCCGCTGTATTGGATGTCTATAGGTATATAGTATATACTAGAGAGAAGAAAAAAAAGTGAGTCTCGCACGCAGCGTCGTCGTAGTCGAAAATCAATGGTCGACTCGACACCAATTAGCTTCACCGTATGGCTATTGGCTGGTAGTTTCATTTGTTTTACATGTAATAATCGATTTTATACATAAGCCGGGAGAGTCTGAAGCACTGCTTAGAGAGGATTAGCTCTCGAATGCCGAGGGCTTTTATTGATGTGGAAATTCGATGATGAATGTGTTTTCGTGCGTTTTCTCGAGTGTTTTTATCATTGGCTACTCTTTCGACGAGAGCCGAATCGCTGGTTCGATTTCTGGCCTGCAGTTTCTAAATCGAAGGAAAATAAAAACTGAATTGTTCGAGAGCGTTTCAGTTGAGAGATCAACTTTCTCAAAAGTCCTCTTCCTCGCCCGGGCAAACTTTTTTTTTTTCCTGAAGCGTCGTTTGTCTTGTCACCGAGTTTATCATTAACACCGCGATGAGCCATTTATAAACGCGACAGCGGCGAATTTCACGAAGACAAACGCGACGAAAGGCGACGAGGAGAAAATAATAATTTGACAGAAAAAAGAGAGACGTAATTCGAAACGCCGCCATCAGGATTGATGATGATCAAGTATGACTGATTTTTATTTTTCACTTCGAAAGTCGTCGACTGCGCAAACACAGTTATATGATTATTAATTCAAGCAAATTGTATGCTACCAGAGACACACTCGAAAAACACTTTTCGTTTGGTTGAGAATCAAGCTGATGGTAACCTTGACAAACACGCGAAGCCCTTAATACCATCTAAATTTAGGTATGACTGTCATTTGCTTTCAATGGCAATAAGCATAATTGATTTGGAATAACGCAGGTTAATCGTCGAATTGTCAATAAATATTCTTCGTTATACGATTAACGATTATTGGCACTTGTACGACGAATGCTGGGTCACAAACCCGTTGAAATAACCATCATTACATAAGTAAATTGCAATTAAATTGCCGATAAAGCAAGTGCGTACTAGATCTTCGGGACTGGGAACTACTACGTCAATCATTCACTTTGATCACTTTATATAATGGCCATTATTATGCACGCGCTGTATGTGTGTACCCTATTTCTTTTTCTCAATTTTCTTATTATTGTTGTACATATACTCGTACCGTATATATGAATACACCAGATGCTTTTGTTGCGATAACAAAGCATCGAGTCGCATAAAATATTCTTATTCATCGCAACGTATTATACGTGAATTATTAATACTAATATTATATGTTTATATTACTTATAATCATAATTTATCATATATATTATTCTTATAATTTAAGCATGCAATAACAATATTACACCAAAGATTCTTCGTAAAATGCTACATATACATCTACAGGTGAAAAATAGTACAGTAATAATAAATTACACCTTTGAAATAAGAAAATATGAATTCAGAATTACTGCCTAGCCTTATACTGCTGGTGTAATAACTTTTTTGCAAACTTTCAGAAATACTCTTACGTGATATACTTAGAATAGACAGAAGAAGGATAATAGAAGATCAATCCATGCTACGATAATTGCTGCAAATTTTATGCATCTACATAGTTACACTTAGAAATCATTGTAAAAGACATTTTCAAACTTTCGTGACAATCAAATGATCGATATAGTAAGATGATAGATTTGGCAATGGACTTTCATTATTTGCTATCTAAAAGTTGTTTTTGTTGTGTGTATTGTAGTGTAAGAAAAAAAATTCGTGTTCTGAAGCACACAATGAAATAGAAAGTATAAATGTCAGAACAGTTCTTTGTGATTCTGAGCGGCCTGTGAAAGATAGTAAGAATCTAGCATTTTGTCCCTACTGAAATATGAAAAATATCCAACTGATCCAGCACATTTAAAGTTATACTTTAATACTTATAGAAAGATACAATTATAGCTCAAATATAGCTGAGATGTGTCAGAGAAAAGCAAAGTGTACTTTTAGCAGCATAAATGATCGAGAGAGAAAAGTGATTCTCGCACAACATTTAGATTTGCATTTGAAAAATCTACAATTTGCATACATCAAGTTTTCGTGTTCGACCGCGCGACAAAGGACCCTCTGTGTGTATTTCAAGCGAAAATAACAAGCCCTTATACCGTACTCTCGTCTCTGTTGCACGGAATTTCTCCAGAGTTCGCGCATTCACCCGTGCATATACAGGACACGTGTTTCTCTCTGTATGTGTATACAGTATGTGCAACACGAGCCGGCGTCGAGGATTAATTCAGTTATAGCGATTAGCTGTGCATAACCGACAGATAATATCAGAATGCTCCACACGGAGAGCAGCCGAACATGCAAGATGTACTTGACGCAAACGCGTTACCGTGCCATTATGTGTCGATCAATTAAGCTCTCATCGCAGTCTGATGCACGTTCTACACTGCCACGTTTTAGAACGTCTCTCTGCAGCACGTGTATTATTATAATAATATATTATAATCGATCGTGTATTGATGAGCAGATCTCGATCAAATGTGTGAATATACAGCTGCGCGAATAGAGTTTCTCGCTGCGAGTCGACACTGGCAACCACGAGGTGTATAATATTTGTTCACCGGTTGATACCCTATGTGTATGTTTGCGCAAGTGTTTGTATATGTGTGTTGTGTGTGTCAACTAAAGTCATCCCAATGCCTGGCAGCATAACAATATAATCATAAACAAGTGAGAGAGGCTCGCGAGAGCGTATCTATTATATCGGGCTCGCGATTGATCTTCAGCTTTACCTTCTTTAGCAAAATCCGACACGCGTTGGTACAGAGATTTTAAAAACGCCATACTCGTCACGCGTTCGATTTACCTGAAAGCACACAGAAAAGAGAAAAATTTATTAGTTAATATATCATTGGCAATTATGAATTATATATGATGAACGTATAATTGAAAATTTATTACTCGGACATAAATGTTTTGGGAGTTGATTTGTATTATGAAAAGGCTTTGATATTTAATTTAATTATGCGGACCTTTGAAAGAGAAGGTCTTTTAATTTAATTTACTGTCAAATCCAGTTGTTTAATAAAATTTAATTATTCTGTTGCGCGTTTCAGAAATGCATTAAGCACAATATATAGCGATATTGATTCAAACAAATAAGCATTCATTTCATATTTATGCTATATTTGTAAGTTTCTATTCAGGTTTCAGGATATTTAGGGTTTCAAAAAAATATAACAAAATATTATAAAAATTAAATTTATTTACTAAAATTTAATAAAAGTCACATACAATTCATATACATTCCTATACCATGTCATACTAAAAAGCGTTGTTTTCCATACTCAAATCACTGTCCTTTCATACATTTATCGACTAAATCCAATACCTTTTTCATTTCTTTCGGTACTTCTACAGTCGCAATGTAATCTAAGACATTGTTAAACAAATTCGGTAGTTGTAATTTAATTATATCCACCACTTTGAAATTTTCTTCTATTTTATCTACGTACTCTTCAATTTCTTTACAATCCATATCATCCTTCGTGCATAGATCTAGATTATTTTGAAGGTCAATTTTCATTTCTTCAAACACCTATGTAAATATATAAAATATATTTCATAAAAAAATACTATCGTGACACAAAACTTAATATTGTATAAACATTAAATTACCGCATTCATAAACAATCCAGATAATTGAAGAGCTTTCAAATTGCTTTCAACATCATCTGTTAAATGTTGTCTGAGATTGAGGCCAAGCCAGTAAAGGTTTTTATCTAAAAGTTGTTGACACTCTCCAACAGTTTCATGGTTTTCGACTTTCTTTAGTGTTTCCTTATTATATGTTGAAAGCAATGGAAGTTATTATTAATAACTCTTATAGACGTGTACTGATATTATTAAATTATATTTATATTTTTACCTGCATTTCCACTACTAATGGGTTTTCATTTATTATAGTAAAAATTTTGTCTTTTGATTCATGTAATTCTGCCTGTACAACCTTGCTTTGTTTGACAAGTTCTTTCATATCTGTTTTTAAAGATTCTATGTTCTCTAATAATGTTTCAACTTGTTTTTTATATGTACTTTGTCCGTCTGATAAAGATACCTTTGTTAAAAAAAATTTTTTTAATTATATTTCAATTAGACAAACTGATTGTATTCGATAAAAAAAATATTTATAATTTATACGTACGGGATTTCCTTGTACAGCCGATATAGCACAAATGGTTAATAATAACCCTCTCATTTTGAATAAAATTGTTTGCGGTACTGATATCGACAGCTGTGAACAGCTACTGACTTCGTTTTATGAAATACGAGGTATTTATACCTGCTGTACTATCGAAACATTTAATAATCATGAGCAAATTATAAACTTTGTTCTTGTTTAATGTGCTCATATAATTTTATCATTAAACAATGAGCCATTATGCTCGATGATAGTTTAAGAAAACGTTCAATAATATTAAATTCCTTTGAAAGATAAAACGTCAGTAATTCACAGTCAGCATTAATCATAAATCAAATAAAAGAAGATTTTAATGCTAAAGATTATATAATAAGTCGTCTTTGATACTATATATATAAACCATTGTTTGCATCTTACATTTTCCTGCTAGTTATCTTTTACAACAAATAATAAAGACTATGGTATACACATTTTTTATTGAAATATTGATATTATAGGAGTAAACTCATCCGACTACTAGAAAACACTATTATAACAGTAGACTGATCAGGCAGTTATAGTATGAGCGGCCCAAGCAGACCCAACAAAAGGCGGTTTTTATATAGGTGGTACACTCCTATATATTCGCAGATTAACATTGAGGAAACAACAAGAAAATCTGATAAGAATATTAATCGAGTTTCGTGATGATCACGATGCATATATAATGAAAAATTAGAGAGCATGTTTTAAACGAGGAACGATTCTGCAGAACTTCATAATGTCTAATGGTTAATGACCTATCATTATAACAGTTACAACTGCTTAATGCAAAGTTTAAATGCAGCGAGAAGTAGAAAAATGTTTACAAGCGATTTCTCGCATGCAACGCAAACTTTAATCACATTGTTTAAGAGTAAAAGTTTCGTGTAATTTAGTACTATAGAAGTTTAAATTGGATCCAGAAACTCGCGTTTGCTAACAAAAGAAAAAGAAAATGCTTGATCTAATTATCAAGCTCATGCGTTCGAGGACTATAACTTTGATTTGAAATGAAGAAAAGTAAAAGCTAATTATGATAAAATGTTTATTATTGTTTCATACAATATTATACAATGTACATGTTCTGATTTGTTAGTCGAGACATATTTGTCGTTACATATTAAAATATGGAAAGGTACGCTTCTAATTATAGTTATTGAATAAATCATCTACTAGTTTGTATAGAAAACTCGTAAATTTTATAACTTGACTTATATTCTCATAAGGCACAATTTGGATGAAGAAATTACACGTTTAATTATAGGAGCTAATATTGGACAATAATTTTAGGAATATTACTACAGAGCTATTGAACCAAAGGCTACTCAAACGAGCAAAGTGTAATAAAGTATCAAGGAATGACTTTCTCAGACATCCATTACTCTTTATCTGTTATATTCGGACACATTTTCTTCTGGAGGTTTGACTGTCTAGATGACATATGAGAATGTCACAACTTGACCCCATTATACAGATAAAAAAATTTGCGTGGGTTACTTCGTACAATCTTGATACATTGAAACGTTTATTCGACTGTATAAACCCAACTGCTATACAATTGTTTTTTTATCAAGAATCAATACAAAACTTTTACAATGCCGATTTTAAGGCATTTTACGATCGATTAATCAAACGGAATTTCAAACGAAACGGTGACGAAAATACATCAGGTGTAGCAAAATAAATTTCACGTGTGAGTTCGAGAGCTAGCCAGAAAATGTGATTAAGAACTCGCACCTTCGCAGAGTCTATTCATCTAATATCTGGTCTGCGCTATATTTCAAGCTACTCGTTAGCGGACAAAATTAGAGATGTTCGTCCGGTATAAGCTTACACAACGGACCAATGAATAGAAATTTGCAGAAGTTACAAGTATAGATCTAAACTTCCGTCTACATAACGCTGGCACCTGCTGATGTCTGTATAATTAATCGAATACAACAATTTATATATGTCAAAAATTGTAAGATCATTTTTCTGTTCTGTTCTATTTGTGATTAGTGGCATCGAAGATCTGCACGGCCACATCATTTTTCATAATATGAATCTATATAATTAAAGCTTTAAGAAAGAATAATAAGTTTGTCCGAGTGGTTCACTGGATAATGACTAGCAAATACTTTTTCTAATATAGGTATGTACTTTACTAAAACTTAGATCCTATCGATAAATGCTGACTAGTTCAATCAATGGGGGCCATGAATTTCTGATTCTAAAGCTCGAGGAACGTGGCAGGGAATTTAGGTCAACAGATCTAACACATAAATGCTCTTAGGTCCAAATTAATTGTTTCTCTAAATGTAGTAGGCACTATATATAGATTAGACAGTTAATAGAAAGGCATTTGCATACACTGTAATAAATGAAAAAAAAATTTAAATATGTACACCTGCATGTGCAAAGCAGCCCGTCAAATTTTCATACAACGCTGATACGTGTAAAATTAATTATGTAGATAATGAAAAAGCTATCCCATATTAACGCGTCAATAAGCTCCGTGATAGCTAACAATTATTGAAGGACGTATAATCACTCGTCAAAAAACGTACTTTACGTACAATGTACCCAAAGAAATTTAAATTTGATGTTATCGCGAACCAATGATTACGTACTCGTAAATTGAAATAAATGCGTTGTACACTAAAAGTGGCGCTTTTCGTTTTCTTTTTGTGAGCCAACGGCTAAAAAAAAGTTACGGAATACGTCAGTGCGTCTGCGAGAAAAAAATTAGCGACTCCTGCGGGGATTCGGTGAAATCGTTCCGTGCGTGTATAAGTATATAACTGTAGCAGTTGCTCGCGTGATGTTGCGGCACTTCGATTATCGTGGTCACGAGCGCTTCACGCGACTTTCGGAAAACATAAATTTTTTTCCTTTTTTTTCACAAGGAAAAAGTTTTTACGATAAGGAAGAGCTGCAGGACCGGGAGTAATTTAGCGAACGCTACTGCTGCGAAAATAATGAAGAAAGGAGTATACGACGTTAACGGTAAAAATAATGTTCCAATTTTTTTAATCAAGAACTCTTCTGGCTATTTTTTTTCCAAATAACAATTATTAAATGTAGACACTGCCTTCCACGTAAAAAAATATCACGAGGGTTTTAAAAAACTTTTTTAAAAACTCATATAATGAGTTTACTAAAATAAATTCAGCTCGTATTGTATTTTCACTTTAGCATTGTGATGACAAACTGCAAAATAACTGGAAAACAAATACTTCATATTCTATAATTATAATTGTTCAACGTTCTCTTGGAAAAATATTATGTTTTTCAATAGCGCAGCAAAAGGCAGTAATATTGTATTTACAAACGTTTACATTTGAAATTTACAAACATCCTATACAATAGCTTTTCTGAATTAAAAAAGTTCAGTCGCAAACTTCAACAGTCGAGTTCGTTATAACCAATGAAATTTTTTCACGCTCGTGAGAAACTGAAACTAAAAACATAGCTTTCCATCATTTATTCGCTCCAATGAAGCCAACACAGAATCGCGAAGCCTCAAAGTCTGAAAAAGTAGCGTGGAAAAACGTTGACATATAGAAGAAAATTTTTTTTCCTTCGAATCTAGGGGAAGTCTCCGATAGAGCCGCACTCTTTCTTCTTCGCTCTATCTCACTTATTCCATCCGATCCCCGGGGAGTCTCCCCCTCTGTCTGTGCCGCACGACACGAGAGAGAGAGTCGCGCTCGACTTATGAATTATTAAAGATTAAAGACGATCGATCGCTCATTTCGATCACTTTATCTGACCGCCATTTATCGTGTTTATATACGCGCATCGCGTCGTCTTTCTCGGTCAGCATAGCAGCATCGGTTCTTGTCCCTTTTTTCCAGCGTCCATTTAATACGCCTGGAGCACCAGAGGTATTACAGGAGAGAGGTTATTAATCGCACGACGGTCTTTAACATGGAAATTCGACAGAGGCTACTCGCGAGCACGCTTATATGCTTGGCAGGTTTCGCGATTACGCA
This sequence comes from Cecidostiba fungosa, assembly GCA_900474305.1. NCBI lineage: Eukaryota > Metazoa > Arthropoda > Insecta > Hymenoptera > Pteromalidae > Cecidostiba > Cecidostiba fungosa. The sequence continues at coordinate 18,240 of UCOJ01001130.1, read as the reverse complement.
ATTTCAAATAGGCCACGCTATATACTGATCTGATCGATCGGACATTGTGTTTTTCTAAGTGGATTGCGCAAAATGTATACGCTGCTGGCGAAAGTGAAACTAGTCCAATTTTTTTTTTTAATTTCGATAATCTAGATGTCATTGTGTAATTATTCGGTCAGAATTTCGCTTAATTACTTTTCACATATCCATTACAAACATAGTAAATCGCGATAACAAAATAAAAATCTAGTTTATACGGTCGAACTCCAGAATATCTGACGAAAGCAAAAAACGTGTATCCATCGCACCTTTCGCATCGATCGTCAAAAGCGTGTTTCACACGTCCGGTCCGCTACAAAAGTAACCGCAGCAAAGCTGTGCTTGACCGCAACAACCATCAGAGTAATGACGTTTGCAGCCGTCGCGACGGAATTTCCATCGCATCGCGATCGATCATGGCATCTCATATACAATATCCACACACTTCCGCACATCTCCAAGTTGCAATTACGACGCAGCTGTACTACAACACACTACTGCCTCGCGGCTGATTGGCCCCACGCTGATGCTTGACGATTCGCCGTCCGTTAATTGCGAGCTGTCAAAACTCCGTCGGCGCGGATGAGCCTCCGAGCAATTTGGCCAAGAGAGTGTACTCTCGCGAAGTTGTCGGTGTTACAGATCGATTTAAGTTTCCAGAGAGAATACACGGCTCGTCGTATGCGCTTAGCCACGCGAATCGATTTAATTTGCGAAATGGGAGGTTTGCTTTTTGTTTGCCGAAGCTTTTAGCGCGCTCCACACACCCGGGGATTTAATTATTGCGCGCGCAGCGTCCTACTGCGTTTGATTATTTTTGATGGATTGAAATTGGCAGTTTTGCTGAGGGATTTTATTTGTAAAGGTGAGTGTATCGTTTGGATGAACTGATGGTAGGGTTAGTTTATAAAAATTATCCTAGAGCGAAGTTGGATAGTGATCCGTGTTTCATTTTGGCGATAGGCAAACTATTGATTGACTGGACTATGTTGGACACTTTAATTATCTCCTAGATTCTACCTATAGTATTTAGGCAAATTTACATACGCTCTCAATTCAAATTAGCTGAACGAATGTTTGAGTTTCGCGTTTATTTATTTTTTGCTGTTGATTTAACTGCCTCTATCGTAAATTAAATCTAAATGTTGAAAAATTGAATTATCCTTCTCAAACATCGTGAGATAATAGCATAAAGTTGCAACTTTTCTGATTCAAATGTCTACAGAGGTTGGACACGTGAAAATCATTAGATTACAGTACCCTACGTTATCCTCAGAAGCTGTAGGTGCTGCTCGACTCGAAACGAAGTTTCGAGCTTCGCCGCACGACCAGCGCACACGTGGGTCGATCACTCACGTTTCCATTTTCGACTTTACCGACCTTAATCGGATATTGTGGGAAGGGACCGCTGTTTCCGGGCAATTCCGTTGTTTCAACTACCCGTTTATATTGCATCCCATTGCTATCGACGTGTGGGCTTTTCGTGTAAAGATTGATTTTGCAGAAATTTGATCTTGTTTTGAGATAAATAGTATTTAAATGGAGTTAAATTGCGTAGTTAATAGTTTAAAAAGGCGAAATATATAGATGACTATTTTTTAATGGACAAGCGACAAGTGCAAGTTGATCAATTCAATATGTTGACAAAAGGTGATAAATAAAATAAAAACGTAAACAGTTTTGGATTTACAGTTTGACAGCTAAATTTATCAAAACTTTTGTCAATATGCATTGAATTTCGCTTTTCAAACTATTTTATAAATTACAACGTACTCATCATTTCAACGTCCACTCCAATACCAATCTTCCGATTCTCCCATCAAGTACCTAAACGTACTTGCAAATTCCCTGTACACATGTTATTTTTGACTATATATATTATAAGGTCCTCTCCCGTCCTTGTAATTCGATCAAACTCGAAGCCGTCAAAGCTTCACCTATACGTTAACTATTAATAACGTGCACTACGCTCCGAGCTACGTCTTTGCGAAAACTTAATTAACCCATCGTCCCATTAAACTATAACGCGATTATGGCCCGCCTCGAAGTACCTTGCATATTAGCCGCATAAAATAGTTGTATTACATGATGTACAATGTCGCTCCGTCGCCACAACTGTAAATTTCCACGGCAATGAACACTCATCGTATATGCGCGCAACACTATATACTCCTATAAAGTGACTTCGACTAATCTGCGACTTAACGCGAGAGTGGCGTATTACACCTATACGGGAAAGCTCGCGCGGAGTAGTCTTGTATATGTACGTGTATACGTGCGAAGTTTACGAACGAAAGTTTCGCAACTGATAAATTAATTAGGTGTCGTGTGCAGTTGATTTTTGCCGAATAAGCAACTAAGTTGAAGCGGGTATAGGGCTTATTAGGAGATCTGTATTATTTTGAAATGGTGTACTTGATGTATATTATGCTTATTAAAGTTAGTGAAAACTCACGAGTTCAAAAGTGTAACAATCTCTTGCGGCATATATATCCCCAGCAACTTTTGAAATTAAAATATGCGACCAATTACTCAAAACCGACAACCTCCCAACTGATGACAAACTTTTCCATTCAACGAACTTGCCTCCTCGACGCTTATCACCGTCACTATGCACAAGCACCATCGTGCGTCTGCCACCGTACTCTCTACTCCGCCGAAGCTTGCGGAGCGCACTTGAAAGCTCGCTACTCTCTCTCTGCCAGTCCCTCGATCCTAAAGCTTTGAATCAAAATTTCGCTTTGGCCGCGAATCTCGAGCAGCAACCGCAGATCGCCGCAGAGTCTTGTTACAACGAGGATTTCAGCTCGATGCCATGGTCGAAGCGTGAAAAGGGAAGCGCAAGCTCTTCATTACGCAGAGAGCGCATTATTGAAATTAATTCACGGAGCGCTGACTTGGTATACAAAGCCGCGGCGATGGACTCGGTGACCTCCCCCGTAATCACCGAGTATTGAACATTTTCCGCATTGTCGGTTATTTCGCTGGTTGGTTATGTGTGTGTGCCGAGGCGTTAATCGCGAGCAGATATCATGCGTATATGCATATGGGAATTTTGATGTGTGGAAAAGGTTTGGTGTGTAGATGAGGAAGAGTTGATTGAATGGTGACTGCATTGTGTTTGAATAATTTATGAAAAACGAGAATGTAGTAATGGTTCATACCGTTTCTTGGGTTTCTAAAGTACATTGGAATTTCCGTGATGCAATATGAAGAGGCGATGACTGAAATAAATCGTTTCGAAATGTGATGAAAAAACAAGAGTGGATCTCCAGATTCTATATTCGTGATGATGAGAGATGCTTTATAAGCTTTCTAAAAGTGGATCTTAGCTAAGTATAAAGTTCGCCCATTGCGAGGAAACTTTTATTTTCCCTTTCTTTATGTAACCCACAAATATAAACTCGAAAGTTCCCCGAATACTTGATGTATAATCAGACAATCTAAAACCTCCTGTGACTTCATTCTGTTGAATTAAAGGTATGGCAGTTTTACTGCGGACATAATTCTTGGCTGAATTACAATCTGTGAGATCTAATATATTACCATATTTAACTCTCTAATCAGCCTATTTCATTTAATCACTTCCTACGATTCTATTATTTACTAACTTAGTCGTTTTTTAGAAAAAAAAGCAAAACGTTTATTCGTGTAATTAATCTTGTATGCAGAGTTATTCTTAAACAGATGCCGTTGCCTGTAAAACGTAAAGACACAAGGTAGAAGTATCCCTTCGCGGAAACATCATTTTTGTTTACGTGATCTTTCATGTCTGGTCTTAAAATGTTTCAGCCCGCAACCATAAGATGAATAAAACTGAAAGCCTATAAAATTTGCATGTTTATTCAAGGCGTTTATTTTTTTTTATGTAGGTACTTCATAATTTTAAATATTACAAAGGAATTGATTCAAAACTATAAAAATTTTTTACTATTTCAAACTTTGATTAAAAAAAAAAAATACTAACCCGAAGCAGCTTTGACCATCAAGTGTAAAATATTTTCGATACGATGATGTTATATAGCCGTTTCTGGGTCTAGGTGTTATTAAATAATAAAAAGGCCAAAATGGAAAAAGGTTCTGAAGTGAACCTCGCAAAAAAAAGTACTTGACTTGTCGAAGTACGGCTACCGTGAAATCGTGTCGATACACTTGCGTGCAGCTCGACACTACGTTTATTTGACCCAAGATGCCTTAAAAGCTTCCAGCTACGTGTAGAGCTATAGTAACTTCTAGTACGTCGTATATTTTATATCTTTAGAACAGCTTTTGACAGCTGCAGAGGCTGGCCATATATCGGAGCAAGGTATATAGTGAATGTTACGGTTGGCATTAAAAATATTACAATATATATATAGCTGCTGCGATATAAAATTCGTTTCATTATTGCTAGCAAATTGCTGAAACTAAAACTCGGTGAAATTTTAAAGAAGAAATTCAACTCGCAGCATAACTTTCCTCGAGATATGAAAACCATTTCTGACTATATTAAAAAAAAAGCGAATTATCACCCCGTATATATACTTCTTCTCGAATACCGCGTGAAAAAGAAACTGCGCAAACCGAAATTGAAAAGTTCGGTTCAAGAGGCACATCCTCGCCGCAATGATTACCTTCCTCATGCCGCGATTCGTTGCGTTAAAAATGAAAGCGTCGACTTCACTTTTTATCACCGACGAGGAAAAAAATTACCAAAGGGAAAAAACGCGATATTCTCTTTGTTTCGCCCAGCGCCTCGTCAGAGACGCTATAATTTCCTCTCGAAGCTGGAAAGCTTAAAATAAGTTATTCCGTTGTTCTATCTTACCCAGAGATCTCGAGACAGTGGGGTATATATGTATAATAGGTGTATATGCAAAGGACTGAAAGAGAAGAGGGCGATAGAGCCGGTATAGTAGCTAATGTATCACACACGCAGGGATAATAAACTATAGCCTCCCGCCACTCGTATACCGCTATCTACTCCTCCTCGGGCCGATAAAATCACGGTTCGCTAGAACTTCCTATATATCTCACTGGTTCCAGCGCGTAAATATACCAACTTTAGCTGATGCATCAGGTTGAAGCACGATTTGGTATAACAGTTCGATGAATTACGGATTTATTGTCCCAGGCACGCGTGCGGTGTAAATGCATTTTTTAAGGTTTCAGGTAACTTTCTTCTTATTTCTATTTTTCTGTTTAACTTTGACTACTTCGATTTAAGCTTCTGGTATATTGATTTAATTAAATACTAGTTTCAGTGCGCTTCGAAATTTCGCGATGGCTTTTGAAGAGCAGAAACGTCAGTCATGATCATTCCTCCGTAATTAATCCACTCGACGTATATGTACCAGTTAGTTCATGAATATCATCTCTAATTTACATTGTTATACCGTTCATTATAGTCTCATTAATCCACGTGTCATCGAATTATTATACCTTTTATGAAGATTTGCATGAATATGCCGAAAATTGAAAGAAAATGTTTTGAAATTCCAACGACAGCTCGTTCAAAATTCATCTCGTAAACAATCCACAAAAAGTTTTGAATCTATAAAATCCCCCATAAAAGCGAGATATATATTCAAAAGGGAAGAGCATCAGTAAATTTCATACGTCGCACAAGGTTCTCTGTTTTAATTTGTTATAAAGTTGAGTCCATAAACACGTTCATAGCTGGGGATACATGTAGATACGGGGGTTTTATTGAGTACTAAAATGACAATATCGAAAGGAAGGATCAGATCACGAAGCAAAGTACACGTGACCTAATACAGACAAATTTCACTACCGCCACTAAGGATTTCACGCTGAATGCTTGTCAGTTGGAGGATCTCCAAGCGATGATTTATGGCTGGCTGTCGCTCGTTTTAAAAATACAGAGGCATAATGAGTTGAAAAAAAAAATCAATAGCTCGTAAAATATATATTGGAACATCAAACGCATCACCCGCGTATTTATACGTGAACATGACATGCTGTAATTAAGTTGTGCGCGTAATACAAACGATACTTGAATATTGGCTTTACGTCAGAAACATATTTATATTTTTATTATTTCCATTCTCTTTATACTACATCAGCAATAAATTATTTGTTGAATTTCAATTATTATACAACAACGTCTAGAAAGGACATCACATTCACAGTTATAACAATACAAATTCGTTTATTTCCAAGTATCAATAAAAGCAGCTGCCGTCGTGTAACATTCATTTTGCATAGCATTAAATTTTTACTTCCGAGCAATGAAAAAACAAACCTTTATAATGCCGCAATAAAAATTCGTTTCAATATCACGAAGCATCATCATAAAATTATCGTAAAAACAAACGTTACGAGCAAGCGTATGCTGATGCTCGGATAATTTTTGAAATCCGCAGCTATATAGGGCAGGTTAACACTTCTCATCCAACCGAAAGTTTAATTAGCATAATTCGAGCTGCATAAGGGCCTAATGTAATTACACGATCTAGTAACCGTAGATATTTCGTACTACTATATAACTCGAGAGTCAATCGTATATGTGTATCAGTTGGAGTCATGTACCCATTTCACGCTTCCATGATATGATAAACAACTTTGCATAAATGGATCAAGGAAATATCAGACTCGCTTTCCAGTAAATACCCGATAAATCACTGCAGGTCAAAGACACGTGTGAGAGAACAGAGAAAATCGTATACCTTCAGCAAACGACGACACCCACCATAGAGCTGTCATCAAATCCGCAGAACATCAGCGAAAACAACAATCTAAAGCGCAAACAGTCGAGACGCGCAGAATAATTTAGAGCAGCAGCAGTCAGAGAAGATCGGCGCGAAACAATCAAGCCGAGGCTGCAGCAGACACGCATCTCGCATATATAATCATTATTACATCAAGCGCCGCGCAGGTAACGCGATCCCGAATGATGTACATACACATGCCGCGGGCTCGCCTTGTGTATATATATGAACGGCATATAACTCCAATTAAAGCAGCGGGAGAATTAGTAAATAGCTGAGCTTGCGCTGCAGCCGGTTCCTGCCGCAGCGCCGGATAGATTTTACCGGAGCCCGGGCTACATTGTAATATAGGCGCATGTATATATAGTGTATACAGCTGCAAGAGCCATATGTGCGAGCGCTTTGCGGCTGTACGTATATATATATATGCGTATACATAGACTGATAAATAGCTGAGAGTCGAGATCGAGTGTGTGCGTCACGACGTGAATTCTAATGCGCGAGTATATTTTCGGGATTCTCGTTACCGAGCGAAATTGAAAGTGCGCACTTTAATTCTATACAAGGTCACGGAAATATGATGTGGAGCATTTTGCCCGGGATTTTGATTTTAATTCATCTTGACCTGATATTTTGAATAATTGAATTTTGATATTAAGAATTTTATTCAAGAATAAGGAGAATTTTATTAAAAATAAATAAACGCATTGAAAGCGTCAAAATGGGCAAACGTCAAGCGGCTGATTACGAGACACATTCGTACAGAGCGGTTATACCGTGGAAAATGGACATTAAGCGGCTGAAGAGCTTCCGCTTTGAATTATACCGCTTAAGGAACCTTGAAATTCGATTTCGACGTAAACAGGACATTCAGCTTTCAGCGGAGCGAAAATAATTTACATGTGCAAAATTGCGGGAAATTCTATATAAGACATGTTTTGTGTCAAAGACTGAGTATATATTAGAAGCACATTTATAACGGATTATTCATTTGTTTTCCTTTGACGAAAGCGTATAATATATATGCATAACGATTCACGGAGCAAACTCAACACGCGCAGGTATATTATATTGCGTTTTTCACTCATTACGGCTCGCCTCGCGTTTGAATATTTAAAAGTCAATCCGAGCGCGATACTAATGCGAGACTGAAATTTTCAAACGGCAATTAAAGTCGTAATCAGCGAAAAAAGCGCTTATCGAGCGAAAGCTAACGAATAAATCAAGACCGAGATTACGCACGTCCTGATACTGTGTGTATTCGAACGTTACTATTATCATTACTATCGGAAATCGATCCAAGACGAGGCGGAATTAAGAAGTTTCCTAAAAGTGACGGGGCGAAAAAAGAGCGTTGACGTCGACACACGACTTAATCCAAAGTTTCATTATATATACGAACACGTGTATATCGATCGCAACTTTTCTGGCCGTCGTACGTAATAATCAGACTTTTCGAGTACTTGTATACTACTCGCCCTTTTTTGTATATACAGCACATTATGGTCGATAGTCGCGCGCGCGTTAATTTGGGTTAGCCGTCGCCCCGAGCGAGAGCTTTAAGCCCATCCTTCACAATTTCTCTGGCGCGCCTTAAACGATTTCTCTCATATTTCTTCCTTTTCGCTTCTTCCTCGTCTTGTCAACGTCCGCGAGAGAGAGAGAGAGTCAGCTCAAATATTAATCTTTTAATCTCGCAATTCACCTTCTACCGCGAAACAAATAAAAGCTTAATCGTCCCCGCCGACGTTTTTATGTGTCTCTCCGCTTTTAACGAGGTACTTTTATCTCTACAGCGAGAGAAACGCATAATACTATATACAAGAAAGTATACAAAGACGATAACAGAGAAGTTTCATCGATATGCGATGTGCCATATATCGACTCGATAGTCGGAGTAGCGGCACAGTGAAGGCCTGTCAAAGTCATATACGCGAGGCACTTTAGCGGTCCTCCTCTTCCGCGCTATAGCGCACAGACAAGTGCTTACTGCGACAGGAGGGATACCTTACAACGTTATATAGGTATATATAGTCGACGCTCGAAAATCCGCCAAAGCGTCATTTTGACTGTGTTTGCCGATGCGCTAGTTCACACCTATACAGAGCACTTTTTCGAAAAGCTTCGGAGCTTTCGTACTACCTGCTTACGCGGCAAGTATATGTGCTTGCTATTTTTGTGAAATGATTCAACGTTATACCTCGTTGCTTAAAAATAATTGCAATACTTAGTAAATAAACACGTTTTATTTTTACCGAGCAATATATCGACAGGATTACTATAGAGCACAGACACACACCGAGAGCGACACAAAAAGCTCTCCTTGTCATTATCCCGCTAGCGTCAGTAATTTGTCGACGCGTGGTAATCCAACACGCTGACGACGCTCAGGTTACGCTCGCGTATATAGAAGAGCCTCCAGCGCAGCAAAACGAGAGGGATATAGAGAGAGAGAGAGAGAGAAAGAGCAAGAAAACTGCAAGTTGGCGAGGCGTTAACTCTCTCTCTCTCTCTCTCCCTCTCTCGTAGCATATTCGATTTCCAATGGATCCGGTTTGCTTTTACCGCCACTGCAATCACGCGGCAAAGTTCGGTTCGCGGCCAAGGAAGCCGGTCGGGCTTGTTTGCATTAGCGCTTTGAAATTCGACGCCGTGAACTTCACCTGCAGCTTACCGCGGGTTTTCCGTAGTTACCCTAAGCCTCGGCCGTCATTTCCCACGTGTAAACTATTTATGGCAAACCGTGCCCTACTCGTCGTCCTGCGGTTTTCCGGGGAGCTTTTCTGCCTATATTTGAATTTGCGAGGAATTTAACTGCGCTTGGTGAGAAATGATCTTTATTCAATATTCAAAAAGCTGAGGTATAGCGAACGTCAGTTGGAATAGAAATCGAGTATTGTTTCAAAATATAAGGATGGACCTACTTTTCAACAATGATGCAGAAGTGCGCGGGAATACTTTTTCAATACTTCAGAGAATGTACCTTATTTCACACGAATATTCTCTTCCAATTTTTCATGACCCACATTTTTCACGCTGTTTTCCAACAGAAAAATAATACGCGATCCAATAGTTACAAGCCTTATTCTTGACTCGTCTATAAAATTTCGGAAAAAGACAAAATACTGTTTAAAATTCACCTCTCACAGGCTATAATTTCGTACTCGAGAATATAATCAAGAGCTTAATTTTCATTCAGCACACGACTCTCGCAACGTAATTTATTTCAAAATTTCTGAGAACTACTTTTCCTCGCAGTATTTCCAAGAAAGAGCACAAACTCGACCTGCAATTAGCAAACTCGCACCTACCACGCAATTCCGGGAAGAGATTTCATCCGGTAACCGCAAAATACCCCCTGTGCGAATCCTCTTAGAAAAAGAGCAGCTCACGCACGGAAGGATGAATCGATGCGAAAATTTCCCTTCTCTCTCTCTCTCCAACGCGCGTAAACTATACGCCACTATATGGGAGTAATTTTCTGCGGGTCGAACGCACCGGTGCCGGCCGTTAAACTGCGGGCAATTTCGTGGGTATAAGGCACACACACGATGCGCACGAGTTAAATTACTGATTCACTGCGACCATATCGGCCGGTTGAATCTCTCGCTTGGATCGGGATGGGTCGAGGGAAAAGTTTGCCGAAGGGTATGGGATTCGCATTTTGAAGTTTAATTGACTCGGTTTGAAAGAGGAATGTTGGCTCTTCAATTTTTAACGAGCTGCAAATTGAATTATTTGAATTTGATAGATAATAGTTATAGCAGCCCGAGGAGGCCCAACAAAAGGCGGTTTAATACATGATACTTGAAACAGTAACGGAATATACCCCGTAAAACTTTAATGCGCTTACAGTTACGAATGAAACCAACAACTGCGTAGTGATAATTTAACTTATAATTTCCTGCCCGTAAAATTAATTCATGTCGTTTGTAGTGATTTTATGAAACTTTTTACTAGAATATCATATATTTCAGTCAATCTATTTATTCGATATATAATCAATTCACAAGAATAACTCGAATTTTCAAAAGTGCAGCACTACAAAGCAATAAACTTTCGATTCAATTCTCCAGCAGCGACACAAACAAGTAAAAAAAAAAATATGTAACTAAACGATCAATACATCGTATAACTCGTATAATCGCCTATAAAACCCACGTAAAATATTTTACGACGCGATTTTTCACGGGGACGCACATCAGGAGACTTAAAATATATCGCCGCGTCTCCGAGCAGCGGTATATAGTATAGCAGAAACACAAAAGAGTACGTAAAATCGAGCTCTTACCAGATGAAAAAGCACAGCCATCCGGCCGAATCGTCATCTCGCGTCTTTTCTTTCTTTCGAACTCAATCTCGCGCCGAAAATTCCAAAGAAACAATGCTCACTCCTTTATCTCTCCGCGAGAAGCGCAGTAGTGCATATATACGTATACGTCGCAACGAAATCTATCAGCTCGTCGTCGTATATGACTCGACGAAAATCTCCGTAGCCAAGGGAGACGGATCAACGGATCGATCCGAAAAGAGTCGGAAGCCGGCGGCGATTTTTCACGGGTAATAACGTCACGCTATATATACGCGCTCTCTGTATATGTGTGTGTGTGTATTGGCTGCATACGTTACGAGGGCTAAATTATGAGTCTTCGAAGTCGACGTGGAAAAGTTTCAAGCTCTCTCGCGAGGCTTCGGAGAGAAATAAATAGGATATGGACGCAAAGTTTTTTATTACAGTTGTGTGAAAAACAAAATTGTTGAATTAAAGGGTGTGTGATGTATAGACGAGATTGTATTCCATGTTTTTTATTAGACTGACGCTATACTCTTGCGCGCGAGTTTTGAGTTCTGTTTAGATCACCGTGAAAAAGCTGGCGAACGAAGTTTCCGAGCGAAGACTTGAAATTTCAAGTCTCGTATATGAATTTGTAGCAAAAAGTGCGGGAATCATTTTTCTTCGGGTATACAAGAATAGTTTTAAGCATTTTCCAGTACAAAGTTTCACCAACTTTTTTACCCTCTCTATATTAGAAAGAAGCTTTCTCGTCAACGTCGAAACTTATTAAAAACCATCTCATCAGGTGCTTATATAGGCTTAACTATAAAACCACGACAATAAAAGAAACAGAAAAAAAGACACGGCCAAACTCGGCCAGCAACCGCACTGATATCGCCGGGTGAAATAAAAATCTTGGCCAACGCTCGGCGTCCACCCCCTCTAAACGGCTCCTTTATCCGTGCGCCCGTAAAACATAACGCAGAGACCGCTAAATGCCGCGGGATACGCGAGCTTATAACCGTCGATAAGAAAACCCGGAGAAAAAGGCTATTGCTGTGAGGTCACTCTCCGGCCTGCCAAGAGAATTTCGAGCCGGTTATAGGTCTATAGAGCAGAGAAATTTCGAAAATTTATACATGCCGACACACGCGATATCGCAATAATAAGGAGGCGTGGCCAGAACGTCACGCTTCCGGGAGGCTTTAAGTGGACTTTTTCTTATGCGATCTATAGCGGCTTGAATTTTTTAGGCATTAATTATTTTCTGTCGTATTTCGAGGATTATGGATGGATGGGGTCGTAGGACTGCGAAGCGTGCTTTATTAATAGAGGGAGGTTTTTGTTATATCCGGATAAATAACAGGTCGAGCTGCGCCGGTATACGTATTATTATGCATTTTTCGTATATGGTAATGGAAATGGAATGGCTTTTCTGTAATATCATGCATTATACATTTACAGAAAAAAAATCTAGTAGGTATATTTCTCCACTAATGATAAAGTATACATTTTCAAAAGGACATGCATCTATATAGGAAACCGATAAACAGTCGAACGCGAAAATAAAACGATCCACTAATATCGAGTCCGATATTTAAATAGACGATTCCGACATGCGGGTATTAATTAATGGTTGCCTCTCGGTCTCGGGGTCGCTCGATAAGACGATAATTAAGAATCGTTTTTTCGCGGACCCGAGATCCTGCAAGACGTTGTATATATATACGTACGTGAGAAGGGCATTAAGGAGAGGGTATACGTGTATACGAAAAAGCGTGATCGCATGATCGATCATTTGAGCCATCGTCGTCACAGGCGCTTTTTGCACATCATCGCTATTTACAGACGCCGTGTGCTTCTATATACATTCGTGCCTGCAAGAAGTTGGCGCGATTTTTTACAACTTCCGTGAGTGGATGTGGCAAGTCGTCTGGATTTAAATTTATCGACTCTCTTCGCGCATGAAACTCAATGAAAGAGAAGCAGTGATAAATTGTATTATATATTCGAGTGAAATGCGAGAAATTTACTAAAGACTATATATAAGCGTGCGCATCCTGTCAAGGAGTAATGAGGTCAAGAATGTATTCATTTACAGCTCGCCATTGAACGAGATAATGGCCCTTCGATGCGCAGGAATTTATCGAGCGCGGAACACGTTTCCCGTTCTTATACGATCGGCTTAATATACCGAATCGTATTGCGTCTTTGGTCTCGGTTCGCGCATCGAATAGCCGAAACGCATTGATTTTGAAATTAAGGGACGTATGCATGCGGAATTGATGGCTTGTATAAATGTACGATTAATATTTTACTGCAGAATAATTATCCCTAATGTATTCCCGATAACGAATTAATAACTCATCAAATTAAACTCGCCTTTCCACACTAATGTACAAAAGAGACCTAAAAAAGTATCCCCTTTCAACAACCAATAAATAACAAGCAATATGATCCGCTAATTGTTCGCACCCAATCTTTCCGTCAACCCAACTGCAAAATGACACGAACAGCACACACAGAGAGAATCCGCGAGTGAGTTCCTATACCCCATCAAAGAGCATCCGAGCGTATGCGCAGCAGAAATCACGTGTTTTTCCCCTGCGCTCTACGTAATTAACGTGTGTTCGGGAGCTAAAAGCCAGAGAGAGAGAGAGAGAGAGAGAGAATAATCGAGGCGAGATCGAACAATCGGGTTATAAGCGAGAGCTTCATCAGTGGAGCGCGCATCCGATACAAAACGAGCTCGAGCAATTACCATTTCCGGTTTCCATTGCGACGCGATGTGTTACGCTCGACTGAGCTACACAGATGCCGGTGAGAGTGAGGTTTCACTTGCCAGAAGCGAGAATTCCGTCCAGAGGGAAAAGTGCTCGATTGTTGATTCGTGGTCTTGGATGTTTGCATTTCAACGGAAGCTCGTATAAGTGTTTGGGGAGCTGAGATTAAAGTGCTGTAGTAAAGAATTTCGAAGGGTTTTATATACGTGAAAATTTGTTTTTTAAATCTAAAGAATAAAGGAATAAACGAGGATATCGCAATAATGTCTTTTTAAAGATTCAAGTTCGCGAATGTACGGTATATAATACGACTTGCAGAGAGAGAGAGCAGCAACTTTTTCTCCACGTTTCTTTCAATTTGGAGAAATTTTGCTCATTAAAGCCTCTTCAGGATTATACGCTTTAAAAGTTCCGCGAATTGCCTCTTTGAGCGCGCAGAGGTACATACGAGAGATCCGATATTAAAAGCTGTCGACGGTATAATATGCATCATAAAAATATTTCCCTCCGCTAAGTCTCGAGTATCCTTGGATATTGCGCTAAGTAAACGATTTGAATTCAACTCGGAACATAACTCCAGAAATTATTATACAATTACAACGAAACGGAATAGATAAGGATTTGCACAGTTATAGAGTGAGTTTTGGCATAGGCGACGCTGGCGAGAGACTCGGAGAGTTTAAAAGGCCGGAAATATGCTGTATAATTTTACTGAACAGCTAACTTACCGATTAAATTACAAAGCTTAATAATCTTTGCCAAACAACCTGAAATTAGCACTCTTCTATAAGAAGATAGAGATAAAATATAATCAGTTTGAAATTACAATTGAAATTCGCATAAAATGGCCGGCTGCATTTCCAGAATTACATCGCGCACATAAGCGCATCGTCGGCGTTAAACGAGCGTTGGAACACGTCGCAGCAGCAGCGAACGCTGGCGTTTAAATTACGAATGACCTAGAACGAGGCGAAGATAATGAGAATAGGGACACGCGGGCGTCGTCCTCTCTTACGACGGCCTAATTGTACGCCGGCAACACGTTCTAATTAATTCACGCGATCAAATAAGGCGCAGCAGCTGGTCCTTCGACGATGTATAATCGTAATGATCGGACACACTGCTGCTGCTGCTGCGACAATTGTACTGTATCCAGGATTTCTGGTATTGTTCGAAGCTTCGCCTCAGGCTATGCGACATTTCCCGTATACAACACGTCGAGAGCGTCGCGCATTGACAGTGAAAAATTGACGGCCGTCAGGTACAAGCATACCTGTCGAGGGCGATAACTTTGTTAACGGCATTTATTTCTACTTTGCCAGTATAGGCGGAGAGAGAAAAATCATTAGCGTTAGGAAACTGGCGCAACGTGTGTGTGCGCCAATTTCAAGGGTTTATCGAGGTCATTATTGTTTTAATTTCTGGCTTAAAGCGAGGGATTAAAACGCGAGTGTATATAAAACGTAATCTACCTCCATTTTTCCCCTCGACAGCTCATTCCTGCGCTCACTCGCTCTCTGATGGCTTACCTGGAACAAAAATGAAAATCAATTTTTACTTTTTATTATGTTTCAATCAATATTATATATGACGGGGAAATTAAAATGTTGAATTTTCCTCGGATTGCCTGTCACGGGCAAAATGTGCTCCCTGTTAAATTGTAAAAGTTTTCCGAGCTTTCATATCAAAATTTAAAATTACAATATATTCTCGACATATTATGTCTCGCTTATATATATTGCAGCACACGTTATAATGGCATCTATTAGAAGGAAGTGGACATCAATCAAAATACCGTAGAGTAATAAAGACGGCTCTAGGAGCTCGTTTCAGTGGAAATTCCTGGTATAGGTCAGACACGTGTGCTTTCATGGATATATAACATATAGTTATGCAATCCAATTAATTATATAAAGCAAAGACAAATAAGTTAACCGTATATTACTCAGTAAAATTTAAAATGAAAAACCGAGTATATTATATTATGCCAAACTATTTATATTATGCTTTGATTTAACATCGTCGTCGATGATAGCATTTAAAAAAAAAATATCTCAGTACAGCATAAAAAAGCGATAAATAGACGGCTAATAATTTCCTCATTATCATTTTGTCTGAAAATACAAAGTCTATCGCGTGTGTTATAAAAAAGCCTCAATGACGTCATGCGCACGGAAAATCTATAAGTGCGTACCATCTATTTATACAGCATCAGAAAAGAGAAAGTCGCGTAGACAATCTATATATATTATATAAAGCACACGACAACAGCTTCTCTCGATCTGCAGCGACGAGAGAATTTCCATATAATCGACTCTCTGAACTATGAGTTCTACCTGACTATGACATGCATTAATAGATATATAAGACTGTGGATAAGCCGATGCACAGACGAGCGAGCCACAGAGAGAACGTGTGTACGTGCATGCAAACTCAATTGGCTGCTGAGCAAAGCTCGCACGGATCACACGGATCAATGCATCCGCGACTTCATTCGATAGTAGAAGAAAAATACAGAGAGGGACTTCGCTATACCCCTCGAGAAAGAAAGATCTCGCTCTATATCTCTCATATTTTATTCTCTCTATCGTTCTCTCTCTCTATATATATATCTGCCACCTTCTTGCACGCTCTACCTTCGATATATCCACGTTTACATTCGGTCTCTCGGCGAGCTTGCAAGCTCTCTTCGCGTATTTACTTTTTCATTCGTCACTCATCGCTCGAAGGTCAGAGTTGCTCGTGTATGTCTTTTGTGCACGTGCTGAATAAAAATTGTAATAACTTCGGGGAGAGGGAAATTAAGTTATCGGCGCGATTCGAGCTATACTTCCGTGCGCTCGACTTTTCTTTGTGAAAATAATGTGTGCTCTTTCGATGATTTCGTATTTTGATGTTAGAAAGAAATTTGTTCTATATTACTGTAATGATTGCGAAAAGCTAGGCGATAATTGATAACTTCAAAAGCATATACCTACTGTTATAAAGTTTGGAACTAGGGGAAGAACGAAGTTTCGCAAACTTCAATTTGATAAAACACCGAAGTTCAATTGTAACGCTAAATTGCATTAAACTTCCTCCAAATGCGCATGAAAAAATACTACAAAGTATGAGAGACAGGATTTTTCTTTTAATATCGCAAAAACAGATTTCTGTATAACTATACCGTCTACGTCCCTTTTCCATTTCCTAGAATAATACGCTGACGGAGATCACTTTTTTCGCCATTTCGAGAATTCCCTTTGAAGTAGTATATAATCTCGCGTTTCGCGACTATACTTTCCATCATCCTCATTTGCAGCCTACGCAATTCCCTTTAACGCGCCGTCGCAGCTGGTTGAAATTCCCTTTAAAATATTTTTTTTTCTCCCACATGATGCAAAAAGCTCGCACCTGTTCATTGTAAAACGCGCTTTCAAATACAGTCCCTCTCCATTCCTCATTCATCATCCTCGTTTCAATCTGGCTGTTCTTTCTCTGGCTCTCCTCTTTATCGAGTTCGTATGTAACGGCGCGCTCGGCTTTATAGACTTTCAGCCCCCACTCCGCACCTTCCAATCATCCGACGTATGATTGGGGATCGAAGTAGCCTGCAAGTGAACGAGTTCGTTCGGGAGAGGCTGCATCTGGTAGGAAGCGCGACCGCAAACGACGCCAGCGTGAACCTCGTCACTGCAGCCTCGGCCGCAAAACTCGAGCTTTGTCACACTCGGTCTACTGCTTGACTATATAGACTCTTGGCGCCCGAAGTTAACTGTTTTATTCGCTCTTTGTTCCTTCTTCTCTCTTGGAATTCAGTTTCATGCCAGAAGTTTATTAGCAGCTTGTGGGTGAAGTGCGTGTTTGATTTAAATTTACGGGGCTCATTTTAATAGCGCGGCGAATTAATTTTTCGGTCTGGTTAATTTCTCGATTGTGTTTTCAGTGCACTTGAATTTCAGATTTTCGTTTGACTGATTCAATTTCACGAACTGTTTGTCGTCGCGTTCAAAACTTGAAGATTTCATACGTTGTGTGAATAGAAACTGTAACTCATACATTCTTATTATGACTCGTATTACCTTCACCTTGTCGAATGCTCTATCATAAGCTTCATTACAGATGTTTGTCCAAGCAGCTCAATTTTCTCCATTTCAAGTACCTATTCCTATCTGACCACATAATCCCTATTTATACGGAACCAAGCGGAGAAAATTCGTCCAGCAGTCGTGTGGAATATCCGTGACTTTCATGGAATACCCGCGGCGGTGTGCGAAATTGTAGCGAATGGAATTGCAGCGTTCGTATGACGACAAAACTGTTATTGGTCAATTGCACGTTATTTTTCTATCCTTTTGGAAATGGCGGTTAAAGAACTGTATTCATGAAAGTGATGCTTTTGGATGCGTTATTCATCCGCGACGACCGGCACTCATACATTCTGAACAACCTGGCATGATTTTTACAGCTG